>JANHFT010007284.1:0-20664 GCA_032467955.1 Pseudoxenodon macrops
ATACATACATACATACATACATACATACATACATACATACATACATACATACATACATACATACATGTGTGTGTGTGATAGCTTCATAATTCTTTTGTGAGCACCCATGTAAGATTCCATATAAATCCTTGGTCAGAATAGACTCTGCCTTCCTATCCTGATATTTTTGCAATAATATTTCCCACTCCAACTGTAAGACTTCTTAGAGATGCTTTATGTGGGGTTTGAGTGTAGAAATGTGGTTAACACTTTGTTAAAATCAAAGTGAAGCATGAATTCTGAGAATTTGAGTAGCCTTTTATAATCCCAGAAAGACTTTTCTTGTGTCTCATCTCATTGCCATGCTAGCATCTTTTAAGTATGTAGTGCAAAAGTTCTCAAAGGATTGAAATATTTGCCCCAAATGGCAATTTAACAACCCTAGTAAATATGAACTATGGGATTCTGTGTCAATCAACTTTTTTTAACTGGGTGCAAGTTTGTCACTCAACATACCTCCTCTTTATCAGTTTCGTTTCTTAAGGACTGTACTTCTGGCCTGTTGAATTAAAAAAAAACCTCTTCCAGTCTTCAAAGCACTTTCTTTACTGTGGAAAGTTATTTCTCATAACCTTTTGCCTATGATGAGAATGTCATTAATCCTTACTACTAACTCATGGACTTCCCTTTAAATATTTTTCCATAGCTCTTTGAAATATGCCTAGGGCTAATGAAACTCTGTAGGTGAACTATTGTGCTAATACAACACTTTGGGAATGTTGATGGTTACACTTCTTCTCAAACTCTATTTGTTGGAAAGCCTGAGTCCTGCCCAGTTTGATAAAATCCCATCCTGCATCCAATTTTGACTCTGTCCATGGAATGGTGTACTTTTTGACTATCCGTGTTCACAGCAAATTCTTAGAACTTCAGCAGATAAGTTGGCATTTATTGCTACGGTAGATTTCCAGACAGGAACTTGTCAACCAATGATGTCAAGACATCATTTTAACTCTGGCATTTTACCAAAATCAATAGCAGACGCATGAAAGGGCAATCATGTCCACTGTGGGTGTCTGCCAATTGTGTTTTGAACTTCTATAATAAACTAGCCAATCTAGGGGAACAGTTCCTTGCTTAGATTGGTTTCTATGTGTGCATTTTATATATGACACCCACATTTTTCTTAATCATCTTCATGACCCAGAAATAGTTAATGTCAACTTTATAAGCATTGCTAAGATGCCCACACACTATATGTGATGCTTGGGTTCTCAGCCCATTTTCAGATTTCTTTTTTCTGGTCCATCTAATTATCTGATATCAGCCCTGTAAATCATGCATTATTCATTAATTTCAAGGTGTAAATAGCTTCTGCTTTAAAAGGCAAGATGTGTCTAATTACCATTGCATAAATTTCTCCCCTTCCCAGTTGCAAATAAATAAATAATGATAACAGATAAATAAAGTTCACCAGCCTTTGGGCTGATTATTGATAAATGAACAATTGTTTTAATAATTCTTGCATCATTAAAAAAGTGTTCTGAATTCTAAACTAATCCATGCATTACTAGTGGCATAAAATTGTCTCCCACCACTCCAAGGACTGAACAAAACCTATGTTCTTCTTTTCCACAACTTACACAGTCAGGGAAAGATCTAAAATGGCTAGCATATGAAAAAGATTGAGGCCTAATGACTAGGTTACTTAATCATTTGACTTGAATGTCAGAGTAAATGAGACACCATAGGATATAGGTTAAGCACCCAGCTGGAGAAATTGTGCCCTAGTGCAACCCAGAAAACAACACAGTGTTTCTCTCCCATGTTTGTATGTAAAGGTAGAAAGAAAGAAGCAGAAATGATATAGTGGAATCTATAGATGGACTGTCCTAGATGAGACTCTCACTTTTCTTTTCCTGAGAAGTTTCTTGCTGAATTGGATTCCACTGTCCTAAAATCATTTAATGTATATAATTAATTGTTGGAATTAACCCTTGACTATATTTTTGCGGGACTTTATGATGGTTTTGCATGTGAAATCTTTCTTTTCTTCCTGTCATATATCATACTCCCCATATGTATTTGTTCTAATTCTATACATGAATTGTGCAGTCAACACATCATAATAATTTGTCTGCCATCCATTTTTCTGTTTTCCAATTGCATTTGATTGTGAAACTGCCCAATCAGAGGTGGGTTCCTGCCAGTTTGGACCGGTTCACTAGAACCGGTAGTGGGAATTTCCCCACGCTTGCCAAACCGGCAGCGATGGCTTGCTGGACACACCCCTGAAATGGTCCTCCTGCAGAAAATTGGTGCTTCGTCCTCAAATCGGCCAAAAAACAACCCTCTGTGCATGCACAAAGCCTTCTGTGCAAGCTCAGATGATTTTCACCCAAAAGTGATGAGGGTGTGCATGCACACTTCTGGCGCAACTCTGAACCAGTAGGGAAGGTAAGTAGAACCCACCCATGTGCACAATGGTGTCCTTGAGGTGGCATAAAAAGGTCAAGACAGGGGTCAAGGCAGCATGTTCAAAGACCCACCCTTTTTGTGCATACACCGATGTGATCTGCACATACAAAAGGGTGGAGCTGTAAATCCCCATCATGACTTGTAGACCTTGTTACCCCTGCCCTGGTTTGCAGTGGGGGCAGATAATTGGAAAATGATTGAGAAATAATTGCTCAGTCAGGTGATCAAACTCTTCATCTAGCCAGTGGGAGAAAAGGCAAACCACATATTAGCACCTAGAAATGTCATAATATGGTGGTTCAGGAATGAAAACCAAGAAGAACTGATTATCTGTTCTAGAAAGCCAACATAGCCCATAATATGAAGTTGAAGAGATTGTCCAATAGAAATAATACAGATGAAGAGTAGAAACAGTAAAAGACTGTTGAGTGAATATTCTTCTGACAACAGATTGAAATTACTATATACTCTGCAGATGCAAAATAATGCATCCTTATATTATTACCATTGTATTGGTTTATTCTACAAGATATTGTAAAGTTTGGTAGTCCATACACCATGCATGAAGTGCTGCCTTATAACCATTTTGAGCCAAATTCTTAGATTTCTGGAGGATTGTGAAGACCTGGTGTTTGGCTCAGGCTTTGGGCTATGATAAACATCAACTGGAAGAATCTGGAGAATTTATATGATGCTGTGGCCTTGTGATTAGGATATTTAGTGTTCTTGTTCATTTTGGACTATTTTGTTAATCTGTTTGTTTGTTTTTGTTTAATGTTAAGTGTGAGTTGCCTTATCTTGCATAAGATGGTGGTCATATAAGTAACAGCTAAAGATATTCTATTCTATTCTTATTTTATTTATTTATATTTATTTATTTTGTCACATATGGACAAGATAACAGGAATAAGTATAAACATGGATATTAGTACAAGAAATGGGTGCAAATAAGTGGGGACATTAGGACAGGGACAGAAGGTACGCTGGTGTGCTATGCACATCCCTTATAGACCTCTTAGGAATGGGGTGAGGTCAACAGTAGACAGTTTAAAGTTATGGGGGGTTGAAGATGTAACAACAAAGTCAGGTAGAGCATTTCAGGCATTGACCACTCTGTTGCTGAAGTTGTATTTTCTGCAATCTAATTTGGAGTGGTTTACCTTGAGTTTGTATCTATTGTGTGCTCCTGTATTATTGCGGTTGAAGCTAAAGTAGTCATTGACAGGTAGTACGTTGTAGTGGATAATTTTGTGTGCTACACTTAGGTCAGACAGTAGGCGGCGTAATTCTAGGTTGTCCAAGCCTAAAATTTCAACCCTGGTGGCATAGGTATTCAGAATAGTAGACATACAGTACAATATTTTTCTATTTTATAAGGCAGAAAAAAATCATGAATGACTTGTATCCTTGTACTGAGTGAGTAGAACTGGCAACTTTCTGACAGCATTTGAAATCTTTATTCAGTCCTAGGATTGGCAAAGTTTCATCTCATTTCAGATATTTGGCACAGTGTCTCTTTTATATGTCGTCTGATGCTGCCAACGTTTTTATAAGTTATTTCTTTTGGCACTTACTTCTGTTTGCAACTTCACAGGGTTGTAACTAGGCAAAAGTGGTTACTTCTTCAAAGGTAGAAATAACAAATATGGATAGTTATGAAATGTAGAAAATTTCCTCATCCTGCACCTTTTAAATATACATATTGTATGTATTTGTTGGCAATGCTTAGGGCTAATTACATTCCTTTGTTGTATTACTTCAGATTTTTACAGTATACATCTGGCAAGCTAATGTATACATCTGAGAAGCATAGATGTCTGCAGAAGTGATGTCACAAAGCATATCTAAAAGGGATGGAGTTTATGTCACAACACTGCAATGATGCTGTTGTTATTCTGCTCTTTGCCACTATCCTCCAGGATGTCACTAGTGAGAAGCAAAAGGATAAGGATTCCCCTGTGCAGTTGTGTCTAACTCTAGGGGCAGTGCTCTTCTCCATTTCTTAGCCGAGGGAGAGAAGCTGGAACCTGAAAATTGGTCCAATTCTCAGAAATGTGGAATTAATTACAACTCACAAATTCAGGTTTATTGCTATGGAATGCAGTGGATCCTCATATCCTTTTGTTTCAGGAAGCTCAGGATAATGTCATGCAGTTTCTCATTTATGCACTGAAAAAGTTTAGGATCAATTAACTTTAACAGTACAACTCTAAGTAATCCAAGGCCATTCTTAATAGCCACTCCGTTTTTTTTTCTTCCAGAGGCATCGTGAGGCCTTTAAAATCACAGCCGACAATGCACAATATAATACTCCATGTCTAACCCTTCGAAAGTCGATCCTGGAATCAGTGGGATCTGTCTTTCACCCAAATGGTGTCAATTAATGCAACCTTCCAGTTATGCTTTTTGTACCCTTAAACCTTCTAGAAAACGTGTTTCTTTTCTCTTAGAGACATTTTCAGCCAGATAGATGAACAGCCAAAGTAGGTTACCTGATGTACATGCATGGAAGACACATGTCCAGGTGATTATATATGCATACCAGTGGTAGGATTCAGTTTTTTTACTACCGTTTCTGTGGGTATGGCTTGGAAGGCGTGGCAGGGGAAGGTTACTGCAAAATCCCCATTTCCTCCCAATATATATATATATGTTTTCGTAGGTTTTCATGGGTATAGGTATGCAAGAGTGTGTGTGTGTGTGTGTGTGTGTGTGTGTGTGTGTGCGCATGTGCATGTGCGTGTGCGTGTGGTGTGTGTATATGTATGCATTGTATGCATAAGTTGTATTATTGTTAGAGTCTCTCTTAGGGAATTAGGGTGGAGCTGCTGGCAACCCCTACCACCAAAATAATGAAGTTTTTTTTCCTGAATCCATAGACTTTAGTGCTGACATTAGCAATTGTGTTTCCGTCTTTCTATATAAACTCTGCAATTCCAGAAGAGAAAGTGTCACAGGCTCTCTATTTAAGATTTAACAGCTTTATGGAAATCTTTGCTAGAAATATATTTTGTGTGCGTTTCACAGGCTTGATTTGTGTATATCTGTTCATCATGTAAGGAAAACTTGCATGGGAAAATAGATAAGCTCATATACTATACTGAGAAAACGTTTTCATTCTGCCCATATGCCCAGTCCACTCAGGAAAAGAATGCCTGAGGAAGGCTTCAAAAAATAACAAATATGTGTCTTTGTGTTTGTGAGATTTGATGGGGATGGAAAGAAATATGAATGAAATGCTTCTTCTGGAAAAAGACTTGCCACAGATTTTAGTTGTTGAGACTGGATTTGACATTTTTATCCACCTATTGTTGTGGCCCGCCAGCGGCCTGTGCAGCTGGTAGCTGATTCAGACAGTGAGGAGGCTGGTGTGGTGATTCGCCAGCGGCCTGTGCAGCTGGCACCAGAGTTGGACAGTGAGGAGGCTGGAGAACACTTGGTGTCAGAGGCAGGGATTCAGCCAGTGCCTTCAGAACCTCCAGAGGCTGTCATGAGTGCAGAAGAAGAAGAAGAAGAGGAGGAGCCTGTTCTCAATGCGTGCGCGCGCAGAACTGCCAACTGACGGGACTGGCTCCTGAGGAGACAGACTACTTGGGAGTAAGGCTTGGGGATAATTGCCCACTCCCATAGCCTATTTAAGTGAGGAAAAGGACTGACCAATTTGCAGGAAACAACTTCGTTCATTTCACGTCTTGTCTTTGACTGCAAAACTCCTGTTCGGCTCTTGTTGGAAAGTCGTCAATATTCCTGAAAATTGTTTCTGGGCATTTTGCCAACAACAATAAGATTGTGTGCTGTTATCAGAAAGATTCTTTGTCGGATTTGTGGTCCTTTTTGCTTGGACTATTGCCGGCTGTTAAGAAGGTGAATTAACAGCTGTTGCACCGAGAATACTGATTTATAATTTCCTGGACTTTAGAATGATTGCTAAGACAGATAATTAGTAGTTTGTTAATATTAAAACAAGGTTTGTCCGGACGCTGTTTGTGCTGTGTTCCTTGGTCCAGCAGCTGGGTCAGAACAGTATCTTAAATTCAGCCCCTCTGTGCTGTCCCAATATTTGGGGAGTTTGGTGGTTGGGGGAATTGGAAGGACTGCAGTGGGTCTGTTTAGTGAAGCAAAGTCAGCTACTCATGACACACTTGTGGAGGACTGATGATTTTCTATCTTTCTTAGTAAGCATGGTAGACTTCAGTTTTTCTTTTTCAACCTACGTTTCGAGGTTAACTACAGTTTCTTTTTTTCTGCTTCAAAATGGTGGGAAAATATAGTGCAAATGTTCAACCATTAAAGCAGGAGGATGCTATGGGGACTGTACAATATGGAGATAGGGCTCATAGTCTTGAGGCAGTAAAGCTTCAGGTTGTCTATACCTGGTTTAGCCTAAATCCCTAGAGTCTAGTCTTACTGGGTGGGTTACTAGCATTTGCTCTCTTCTTCTTACCCAGCTTTGGGAGGTCCCAAATGCAACAATAACCTATATTTGATAACCTATATCTAACAGGTGTACATGTCAGGATGCTGTCCTACAAATAAGTTAGGAACATGAACTGGTGTAAAACTGGCTCAAAGATACCTCCCCCACTTTTGTTTTCTTTCTTTCTTGTTTTACTCTTTTTTGTTTTGTTTCATTTTGATTTTTTATCATCTGCCTAACATTTCTAAGAAACTTGAACTCTTATAACTGATACAGAATCTTGCCTGTGCTGACTGGTGTTTCTCCCACAGCAGGTGCAGGCCCGGACGCTTGAGAAGACAGCTCAGTGGCAAAGGTAATTTGAGCGCCATGAGCAAATCATGTTCCTGTTTCTGGTGAAAAGGAACAAAGGAACCATGGAATGTTCTCACACATTGCAGGAATTATTATTCTAAAAAAGCATTTTTAGCACTCATAACATTCAGTGCATTTCTACCTGAACTATTATTACTTTAGGATAATGATCGTTAGGTAATTATTTTAATTGAGGTTCGACTTAACTTTTCTGCCTGTGCTGTTACGATACCTCAGGTCATTTCAAAAAGGCACAATAAGCAGAAACATTTCTATCACATCTGAGCAGGGTACTGTTGCTTCTGTGCTATGTTTACTAAGCAGTGCTGTAAGATACACCTGCAATAAAATAGTACAGGGAAATTTAGATATATTTTTTTAAAAGGGGGGACTGTCCTCCAATTCTTTGCAAAGAAATGTGTTCATAGCCAAATATGATATTAGTAAATTGGGGGTTGCTCTTATTTTGTATCTACATTCTTGAGGTAATGCTTCTCTGTACATTGTTGTATAACAGGTTGTTAACCAAGCAGTATTCCTGGGAGTTGGGGTTCAATACCCTATGGAAGATACTGATTGACCATTCACAAAAAGCTAGATCCCCTTTATATGTATTTATTTAAAACATTTTTGCTTTGCTATTCAATAAACAAGGGCTCTCAGGGAAGCTGACATAAAATTCATTAGCAAAACTTAAATTGAATTTTTCCAACATTGCCTGCTATAATATGAGATTGTCCAAGGATTCCACTTACTGTGTAGGATAACTGTTCATAATTTGAGGATTAAAACATTTTAAAGTTTATATCCTTAAGCTAGCTTTTGATAATCCCTATTGAAAAAAAGAGGAGAAATACCTTTTATTTGCATTGGATTATAAGTAGCACCTCAACATTTGTTCTGTTTTTTCCTCTTTCAAAGCTCCATAAAAGAAGACCTAATGAATACTTTCCAAAAGGAAATGGATAAACTGAAGGAACATTTATCAAGTCTGAAAAACGAACTTGTGACTTTAGGTTCTGATCAGAAAGCATTGTCAAGACAAGTGGAATCTCTTCCAGGGCAGATCAAGGAAATGCGAGAAGATGTGAGTTTCCCCAATATGTTTCCCACTTTTAAATCAATTTGTTCCAAAGGTTCTTCCACTTGTGGTCCTGCCCCCTAAATGCCTGCCCCATTTCTCTTCACTCTCTGGTAATTTAAGGTCCTACTCAAACTTTGTTGGAAGGAAGAGGGCACTTGGGAGCACTGGTATAAATTGAACAGACCATCTCCACGTTTTGTAGATCAGCCGGATCTTCAACAGTATTACAGAAAAGGCAGGAAATTCCTCAAGTAAATTTAGGAAACTTTCTAGAGTTAGGGTTTTAGATCATATTAACTACCATATTTTTCGGAGTATAAGATGCACCGGTGTATAAGACGCACCAAGATTTCAAAGAGGTGAATAAGAAAAAAAAAGTTTTTGTCCTCCCCGGCCTCAGGAGTAGTCTGCAGGCCTCCCAAACCCTCTGTGCACCGTTTTTTGCAAAAACGGGCCGGTTTTTCACCCGTTTTTGTGAAAAATGGGGTGCACAGAGGGTTTAGGAACGGGTGGGTTCTAACTTACCTCGCCGCCTGTTTGCTGCCTCCTTTTTTGCCCGTTTTTCGCAAAACTGGGAGAGTTTTTGTCTTCCTCTAGCCCACAGAAACACTCTGCTAGCCTCCCAAACCTATATGCACCCCGTGTTTGTGAAAAACAGGCCCATTTTTTGCAAAAATAGGATGCAGGGGTGGGGCTTCAGGAGACCAAAATTGCTTGTATTCAGTGTATAAGATGCACCAACATTTTCACCCTCTGTTAGGGGGGGGAAAGGTGATTCTTATACTCCAAAAAATACGGTAATCCTTCAGTGAGTTATAGCAGGCATCACTGTAAAAATTATAAAAAAGTGATCCATCCATGACAACATCCCCAGACAACAAAAACATTTCCTACAGATGATGAGACTAAATACATTTAAGAAGGTATCAGATTGAGGAAGATCTGTTTTTTTTTAAATACCACAATAATTCAGAGGTTCTTCTGAAATAGGCAATACATTGTCTATCTTATTAGATAGAAAACAAGACATGATATGAAGAGTGAGGATGGAGGAATAACCTGATTATCAAATTTGTTGTTCTCTTGATGATTCAGGTGGAAATTCAGTTTCCGACATGGTTCAATCAACTCCTGTCTCGATCTAGAGAGGATAAAACTGGAAAACCTTTTGTCCAGCATGAAGAATTACAGGAGCAGCTACGCAAATTGGAGCAAAAGATCCTTGCCAAGATCTTGAAGGCCCAAGAATTGTCTGTGCAGAATGTTGGAGTCACGCTTCATAAAGAAGGAATTACAGGAGTGACTGAGGAGGTATAAGGATGTCTTTCCCAGTGAATCATCATTTAATATCTACTGAGTAAATGGATATTGTTTATATGAGATGTTCTTGTGTATATGCAAATCTAGATTGTAAGACCTGCTCTGTGATTTACATGTACATTAATTGCATTGTTTTTATTTGAATGGCTAGGTTCCAGAATTAATAGCTCTTAGCAATAGCACTTATATACTGCTTCACAGTACTTTACAGCCTCTCTAAGCAGTTTACAGAGTCAGCATATTGCCCCTAACAATCTGGGTCCTCATTTACTGATCTTGGAAGGATGGAAGGCTGAATCAACCTAGAGCCAGTGAGAATCGAACTGCCAAACTGCTGGCGGTCAGCAATCAGCAGGATTAGCCTGCAGTACTGCATACTAACCATTGGACCACCATGGCTCTAAACTATCATTTTGTGGCATTCTGCTGTCAATCATAAATAGATCCTGAAAACACACCCTACAGAATTTGGGCAAACACCTTGGGCAACAGGGAGAAGGATGTTAGCCGCCTATTTTTTTTTCTCTTAACCTCTTTACTCATCCATTTATTGAAGATAGACAATATGTTTTATGCAGCCTTCCCTGTGTCCTTAAACTAATCTCAGATGCATGAAGAAGACTGTTCCATCACCAGTTTTATTGGCTTCTGTAGGAGAAATAGAGATATACGCCCCTTGCCTTGGTATCAAAAGGTTTTGATTTAACTTTGCTGAAACGCTATCCTGACCAGGCTTAAAGCCACGAAGTTGAGAGGATAGACTTCTTTCCTTATTTCTCACCCTATGGAAGGGCAACACTTGTGAAGCATTTTCTGGCTTTTAGCACAAGGATATGCAGTCAATTATATCTCTCAGCTTAATTTCAGTTCCCTTTACACTCTATACAAACAAAAATAGTTGATTTCAGATGTTTATAAGAAGCTTGTTTTTTGGAAGAGTAAGAAGAGAGAGAATAGGTATGCTCCAACTACAGTTCTCATGTGACCCTCAGGTAAATCTCCCTGAGAGAATGTGACATTTTTTAAGTTGTATCCCTTTAAATCTTCTTGTATTCAATCTTGCTGTCTTGTTTCAGCAAGTTCGTCATATTGTGAATGATGCCTTGAAGAGCTACAGTGAAGATCGCATTGGAATGGTTGATTATGCACTTGAATCTGGAGGTAGGCTATACAAAAAACAACAACAACCCACAAACAAGTTTCCAGTTTTCATATCAAGAAACTAGAATTATTTTGGTCAATTTCATCTATAAGTTTAAACATTTGGGAGGGGGGGCATTTTATTTGCTCTGTGTGTCTGTGTACATATGCATACATATACATTTTAAGAACAATAATAAATAATTCAACTAAATTAAAACAATGAAAAGAAATAACAGAAAAAGCTAAAAGTTCAAAAACATGGAAGAAAGTAAGAAAAAAGATATAAAGAAAGATATAAAGGTACAAAGGAATAGCTTCCAAAATTCTTCACAGCACTTATAAGTACCTCATATTGTAACCTCTTTCTCTACAACATAAGCTCATAAAGTGTGCTGCATTTTCAGGCTTATTGCTTCCCAAAAGCTGGCAACTTTTTCTTCCAGGTTCATTCTCTGCAAATTTTATTTGCCAAGAATGAAGTATAGAAACATATTCTAATAGTCTAATACCAGATTTCTAGTTCCTCATTTACAGTATAATTTGGGTATTACCATGGTGCACGACTTACCTTCATCCATTCACTTTGATTATAGGGGCCAGTGTAATCAGCACCCGATGTTCAGAAACCTATGAGACCAAGACTGCACTTCTTAGCCTTTTTGGCATACCATTGTGGTATCACTCCCAGTCTCCAAGAATCATTCTACAGGTATGAGTTCATTTTCAAAGGAATAATAGAACCACTGTCTTTTCCCCCCCACTCCCTGTTCATTCTCCAGGGTATTCTGCTTATGTCCTCTATTTGTCACCCAGTTTACTTCCTGTGGCTTTTGCCCCATGATGGGACAGACATGTTTTTGTAGCAAGGAGAATGGTTCTTCTTTTCTCTAGCATTTATTGTAATCACCATGAGATATCCATAGTTATTGTGTCACCTGGTTTATTCAAGAAGGTAAGAAGCTTCTCTGCAGTGTGTTATTTATAAACTAAAGAAAGCCGGAAGAGGTCCTTTGCCTGATAAAGATGAGATAGAATAATACCCTGGATTTAAAAAAAATTAAGGAATGATAGACTTAGTTGGATGTTGTCCTATTATTTCATTGGGAGCAAAGCTCCAAACATGTTTCTAGAGGAATTTTTGCTAAAATTCTTTTACATTTCCACTTTTTATTTTGAATAAGATGGTAATTTCATAAGGGCCAGTGATAATTCTAATACGTGGATTTATATCAAAAGACTGCCCAGGGTTTGTGATATTCTTTTTTTTTGGTTGAATGGAGTATTCTTGTGCCTTGAGAGAAATGAATCTGCATACAAGGATTTATTTCTTTTACCTCACATTCTTCTTTCTCTTATTTGATACAGCCAGATGTCTACCCTGGAAATTGTTGGGCCTTCCAAGGCTCCCAAGGTTTTGCTGTCATCCGCCTTTCAAGCAGTATCCATCCCACTGCTGTGACGTTAGAGCATATCTCCAAGTCGCTTTCCCCCAGTGGAACCATTCCCAGCGCCCCCAAGGACTTTGCAGTCTTTGTAAGTCTGGACAACATAGCAGGAAAGAGCAAATTATAGTGAACTCATCCTGGTGAAGGGCAGATCGCTCCCCCCCCCAAAGGAAAACACTACCCAGAATAGGCAATTCCTCTCATATTTGATTGGCAGTGAAGGATTGCAGAAGATTCTGAACTTTCTCTGTATAGGAATCTCCTCTCTCCTGCTTCCAGTTTTGTTAAAAATTGAAAAAAACATTTTGTCAATTTTGCCTATATTCCAGTGGGAGAATATGTTTCATTTTAAAATGTTTTCAGCACTTCCCTACAGATATAGTCTTCCAATACTCACTCTAAATTAGTAAATAATTTGTAGTGATCAGTTCTATTATTCATAGATAGCTTTGAACTAGGTGGTCAGAAACATTGGCTGGGTGGTTCTCTGTGCGGGTTTTTAAGGAACGATGTGGCTTGTTGGGTATTGCCTTAGCACAATAAGCAATATGTAAACAATGATTTATAACTCAGCATTTGAACACAACCCTTGTGACTTTTCCAATCAAACATGGTTAAAACAAATCACAGAGGAGCACTTTGTGCTGCTTTAAAGCACCAAGATAGAAACAAGGAAACGAAATTCTTGTCCTCCCTAAGACATGAAGCCAGCTGGGTGACTTTGGAGCCAAGATAATCTTTATAAAGAAATATTTAGAATAATTTATATTTATTTAACTAAATGCCAAAATAAAATAAAAATTGAATACAGTAAAACAATATAAAATATAAATACAATAAAATAAAAGAGAAATAAATGTAATGTCATCCATTAAAGACTAGGATATCATATGGCTTCTTATATAAATTGCTACAGGGAGAAAATTACAACTCTGTTGCTGATGTTGGATTTATTATTATTGCTAAACTATCAAATAGGTATGGAAATTAAGAGGAAATGAACTTCTATGCTGGGGAAATGTTTCAAAGTATACTAAAAAGAGACTGATGGCAGCTAGAGTGCAACAGCTCTGGGAATTGCTGAATTGACTGAAATTCTGTAATTAGATGTGTCCTTGAGGTGGGAGATTATAAATTTATAATGATCAGACCTCTTTTTGCTCTGTTGGTTCTATACAAGTAAGTCTTCAACTTACGATCACAACTGAGCCCAAAATTTATGTTGCTAAGTGAGAAATTTGTTAAGTGAGTTTTGCCCCATTTTACAACTTTTCTCGCCACATTTGCTAAGTGAATCATTGCAGTTCTTAAATTATAACACGGTTGTTAAGTGGATCTGATTTCCTCATTGACTTTATTTGTCAGAAGGTCGCAAAAGGGGATCACATGACTCTGGGACACTGCAACTGTCATAAATGTGAGTCGATTGCCAAGATCCAAATGTATATCATGTGACCATGGGGATGCTACAACGGTCATAAGTGTGAAAAATCATCATAAGTCAGTTTTTTCCAGTTCCATTCTAACTTTTGAACAGTCACTAAATGAACTATTGTAAGTCGAGGACTACCTGCATATCCCTTGCCTGCTTCTCTCATCATGATTTTTCTAAACTCCTCATGGCTTCAGCTCTCTCCTTTCCTATCCCCATCCTCATTTGTTTGCTCAGGGCTTAGAGGAAGAAGGGCATCAAGAGGGCATCCTCCTTGGGAAGTTCACATACAACCAAGATGGGGATCCTATCCAAACCTTTCACTTTCAGGTAAGAAAACGGACAAGAAATGGGGGGTGAAGGTAGACCCAAGGGCTTCAGAACCTGCGGGAAAACTGGACCTTATTTGCTGTTCTTATTCAATACTGAATATATTTGTGAATAAAGTCTACTAGTGTACCTTTTATTTATACGGTTTTCCCTGGATAAAGAATCTGTTTGTGAAATAGGTTTCAAACCATAAAATGTAGGGATTATAATAGTAGTTTTTGTTTTTTTAAGTATAACTGTTTTGGTCTCACTGTGTTATTACCTCCAGAGTTACCCAAGGATTAGCCATTATGGAGGCAGCAGATGGATTTTCCTGATATTTTAAGGGCTATAGCCCAAGAATCTGCTCCTACTAAAACAATAATAATAACCTTTAACGCCATCAAACATCCATATCTGCCTGTCCCTGGTCCTTGGGAAGGATTCGATAAAAGGATAAAAAAGTTAAATACAGTCTGAACATCTGGCTATGCAATAAACAATAATACAGTGAAGAAATTGATCATTTTAGTGGTCTGCCCCATATGCTAATATCTCCTGGCCAAAGAAATGAACCTCAAAGCTTTCCCCAACCCAGCGCTCTTCAGATGTGAAGGATTAGACTCCCCACTATCTCTATTCAGGACAGTGATGAAGAGTTATAGTCCAAACTATCTGGTTTGCACAGGTTGGGGAAGAAGGAAGACAATTTGTACCCTTTTGTCAATGCTTGCAGAGTTCTGACAGGGATGCTGAATTAGGCATATTTCTATAGATGATAGAAACAAATTAGAATCATGTTTGAGGCCTTTTCTATTGGTTGTTGGTAGAGGCCAGAGGTGGGTTCAAACCGGTTCGACCAAGTAGGTAGTAGGATGCTGGTGATGTCATGGAGCCGGTTCTGGTCTGTGGATGCCGCCATCTTTTTTTTTTAATTTGTTTTTTAGAAACAAAAATTTTTTTTGCATTTTTTTCGGGTTTTTTTTCCTCTGGCACTGGGCATGTGTCGCCATCATGTTTTTGGCCTTTTTTGGGGGAAATTTTTCGGATTTTTTTCCTACTGCGCATGTTCGCGCCCACGCGGCGCGGGAGGCAGCAAACCGGCGGCGAGGTAAGTCCTGGTGGAGGCATATTTAAAAAGTTTATTTATACATTTGAATGCATGTACCCTGCATTTTGCCTTCAATCTGTAGCTCCCAACACTCCCAGATTGCACAATCAATTTTCAGCATTTTTAATTTTAACAAAAATGTGTACATCAAACATTTAAGAGCTTATGGCACCCACTTTTTCCCTTAAGGAAATCATATTAAAAAAATACAGGTTTTACTCTATAACCAAACATATTTTTAGCATCTCCAGGGAGAAAAATAAAAATTCCATGGCTGAAAAAGTGACATATTCCTGTTTCAACTGATCAGAGACGTGTTACTGTTCTCCAGGCAGTAAATGCATGGTTGAACTAAACTAGGCCAAGCTGAAGGAGCAATCCTCCAGCATTCTCTATGGGTCACATTTTTAAAAGTCAACCTTTTCTTTTGTTTTCCCATCCTCAGGATATAGACAGACAGGCAGCCTTCCAGCTGGTGGAGCTCAGAGTTCTCAACAACTGGGGTCATCCAGAATACACCTGCATTTATCGTTTCCGTGTGCATGGAGAGCTGGTCTCATAACATCTTGTTGCACCACTAGCTCAAAAGTCACCTACCTCAAGATCTGCACTTCAGACTGTGAAAGGCAGTCGGGAAGCAGTGCCAGGAAGGCAAGCAACTTGGAATAGGCAATATGTCTTTTTTGCTATGTTGCACAGAGACAGAATGTAAGCTGTGACTCTCCTTGATCAGTCAGCTCTCTCCTGGAAACAGCACTCTTCTGAATGCAGAGGAAGAAAGAGGCCTTTTGGATTTGGTATTTTATATTTAGTTGTTCTTAAAGCAGATTTTTAAACATATTTAATCCCTTTCATAATTATCCCATCCTTTATACTTCTCCAAACCTGATTTCTGGTTGTCCCTTTAAAGCTCAATTTTCTGGGGACTGAAGGCATATTTAAACAAGCTAAGCAATGCAGGAAACAAAATGGCAGTGACATAAGGTTTGGTGTGAGGTAAGGATATAAAGCCTTTGCCAGATTCTAGGGTCCTATTTAGGCCCTAGACTAGTGTGTTCCCCCTCCCCCCAAAGACTCAACCTCTTCATAGAAAGGTGCCTTTTACTGTGCCTACTCTGAGTGGTTCTGGGGAATACAGAAGGTGTGCTGGAAACTCTGTGCAGTTGAAAGTTTTAAAAAAGTGGTGTCATGGCTTTGGTCACCTTTATATCATCACCATATTGTGTGGAGGCAGGTAGAGGAATGTTTTCATGAAATCTGTCATGGATGAGGATTGTAGACTTAGGGCCATTCCTCTTCCTGTGAGGACAGGAGTCCATGGGAAGCAACAATGCACAGATTCAAAAGCTACAGAGAGAAATGAGGGATTGTTTATTAGGGAGCTGTGATGTGTTTAGAAATTGGAAGCTGCAGTTTTGAAAAATGGGGAAAAATAGAGTTTTTCTATGGGGAAAATAGTGTAAAGATAAATTAGAGTTATCTGTATGGATTAAATGTTGACGCATATTTCCCAATGTGCAGTATTTTGTTTCTTAGAAAATGGGATAATATTGTCGGGCCTTCACACTGGCCTAGAATCAACTACACCAGCTCCTAATAAGAGGGAGATGGTTGCTAATGCTGATGGCAAAGTATCCATTATGTTCAGAGATGAAATAATGTATCTCTGAATACTGTTTTCTTGAATATCCCATATATTTTACAACAGTCAGTATTACAATATTGTCTCCAAAGACAAAACTTGTTTCATATTGAATTCTATCTTTTGACCTGCTTTCAGCAGACAACTTGCTTACTGTAGTTCACAAAAAGTTAAGAGACTCTTGAGTTGATTTCAACTCCTGATGATAATATAGATATATCAGAAGCTGCTGTGATTTGGACTATATATGTTGGAAAGGGATTAAATGCTGTTTTTAAGCTTGCATAACATATATATTAATCTCATAAACCATTAAAAGTAGCAGGAGCTTGAACTTCTAATGTACCATAACCTTATATTTCTAAGCTAATTGTATTTTCAGCCATTTATTTGAATCGTTCCTTGAAGTAGAGAAAGTGCAACTAAATGTCTACAATAACTTGCTAAACAAGTCTCATGCTGACTAAATAGTAAAGAAAACTGCCATATTTCTGCAACTTTTATAACAACACATGAGTGTTATTCAGAGTCCTGAGGTGCATAATTTTTAAGCATTGCAGCCCCCACCCCTTTAGTAGAAAACAAACACAGCAAAGAATAAAACAGTAAGCCAAGGAAAACTATTTCCCTGTTATGCTAATTGTCGATATAGCCTTCTGACTTGTTGCCTAAATGATTCCTCCTTCCATCCTTACTTGAGAAGGAAATAGCCATACATGGCAAAAGAGCGTGGAGACTTTGATGGGTCTCAAAAGACCCAATTGTTCAGACTGAAATAATTTTGGAACCAACAAATGCTTCCTGCTTTAGAAAAAAATGATCTAAGGGGAAGACATACAGCCTGCCAAGCATTTTCTATTTGGGTCCCTCCAGATGTGTTGGTCATCCTAGAGGTCTGTCAGTGTGGTCATTAATAGTTGACATTGACTTGGTGACCCCAAATCAATCCAGATAGGTTGGGATTACCAGAACAGAGATGAGGAAAAAAATGACCTGGCATTTGGAACACACTAGCCAACGTGAACATTATCTCTATTCTTGACTGGTTTTTATTATTTAAATGAAGCCACATAAACATTTAGGTAGGTAACCATGCTGACAATTGAAGAGAGAATGTAGAGATATATGGTGGCAGGACGGTATAGTGATTTACACCAGAGTACTGTAAACGTTGAATGTCCTGAATGTTCAATTTTTGATATATGTGGTTAAAGTTAGGAAAATCTTAGTTCTGTAAATGATTGTTGCCAGCACTATCCAAAGGAGCTGCAGCAGTTCTCTTGCAGCAGAAAAAAAACCCTACTCCAATTGGGTCAACTGGTTCCTTTGGTCCCTAAAGATACTGTAGGTGACAGTAGAGTAGGCTGGGCTTGGCCATTTCCTCTGCTTTGGGGCTTTGTTTTAAAAGCATTTTCTCAATTGTAAATAAAAACATGCTGGATGTGCACAATGTGCACAAGTTTACTGCTGCACTTTGGTAGCTACAATGGCAGAGTAGTATCCGTTACTCATTCCATGCACCTATTGTGAGAAGAGGTGTGGGGCAAAGGACAAGGTTTCTTGCAACTAGAACTGGTGCATGCGCATAAAAGTATTATAGAAGAAATAGTATTACTTGGGCCTTGTCTCACTTCTTCGGTATGAAGATGTGACTGCTGTGACATAACATAGCATGTTAAATGCTTGAGAAATATTTAGCTAACAAAGGTTTGTTACCATTATTGGGCTGCATCTAACAGAAAGATCTAGCTAGTATTTGTGATGTTGGTGCAGAACTCCGGTACTATTTGTCTTTCCTTGTGTGTCCCTGTAAAAATGACAGTCCATTTGCCAAGAATAAGAACAAGGAATTGCTAGCTGATCATTCTTCTAGTATTTCCTTGTCAGGTGGCCAGAATCAGGTAGCATCTTATTCTATGTTTCAGGTTCCCGTAATAAGTCTCATGTTCTTTGACCTATAGTAATTTTTAAATTGATAACTTCCCCTTCAACATTACAGTAACGGCTGTTTCCAGCACTCTTTTTTTTTTAAATTAGATAAGGACAGCGGTTTTCCTTGCCATAAGAATTCTAATTACAAAAATTTGTTTCAACATCTGAATCCTTATGCTCCTTCGGGTACATTATAGGTCTGCATTAGTCTACTACTTGGAATAAATTTTAAGACACACCCCATTCTCCATTTTCGTAGTTGTTCTGTGTAGTTTATGTATTGTTTTTTTTAACATTAACTGCAAAATTAACTTGTAATTACTCCAACATAGGGACCAGTTAAGGACAGGGGCTTTTTTTGTGTGTGTGTGGAAAGAATGACTAATGGATGGTTCTATCTAAGAGGAAACTAAAACTTCTGGAATACCGGTAGTGCATTTTCAAGACATTTGATTCACTTAGGATTTAATATGGGGCGATGAACATGCAGTGGTTTTGTGAAATAATGGAACAATATTGAGAAAGATAAATACTGTAAAGGTAAATAGCAGTTGTTTTTTTCTCACCCACAAAAGTTAAAAGGCTTAATTAAGGAACACTTGCTGGTATTTTTGCTCACCTGATCTTATTGTCAAATAAGTAAAATTATTTGATTTATTTGACAATTATTTGACTTATTTGACCTACTATATGTAATCAAATTTCATGGCTTGCCATCATGTCCAGGTACATCACTTGGGGGCTGTGCAAACTGGGACCTGTGATTAAGTTTTATTATAAGTTAATTCCTGGCCACAATTTTGGTTCAGCCAATAGGTCTGGTTTAAGACCTCTACATGGTAAGGATAATTAGCTACAGATGTGTACTTATTAACCAAGCTTTTTAACATAAAACATGTTATAAAATACAACCAGAGACTGAAAATCCAATTATATCAAATCTATCTGAAGATCTATCTTCCTTCTCAGTTCATTTTTCTCTTTATCCGTAAGATTTTTAACTACCGGTAGTATTTTAGTTTTTTCTTTATATAGACTAGACTAGACTAGACTAGACTAGAATAGAATAGAATAACAGAGTTGGAAGGGACCTTCGAGGTCTTCTAGTCCAACCCCCTGAGTTTGGAACACTGCTGTCATGTCTCCCCTAGTATTTCCAGCCTTGTAAAAATATAGTGTATTTCCTTTCTTTCACCAGTAGATGGCTTCATTGACTAAAATTTCAATGTGACATCCAATTTGACAGTGTTCTGATTTCTTCAAATAATTTCTTTCACTTTTTCCCAATAATCAGCCCAATGTTTCCAGCATTTTAAAATGCCTATTCAAGATGTTGCCAATAAGATATGCAAATCCAGTCATTCTATATTTTAAAAATTATATCCTCTCTTAGGTTTCATTTTTTTAAGAGTCTGTATTCTTTCTCTAAGTAATTGTTCGTCGTTTTTAACATTTTGGAGAGTTATCTTTTCGGAGTTTCTTTTCTTTGGGGTTTAATCTCTAGTAAAGAAGTTGAAGATCATCTCACCCAGCTCCAGTCCACTGTTCAAGCACCACTCCAGCACATTTCTTTCTTCAGTAGTCCAAGTTTCACGGCAGCCAAAATGGCCGCCTCTCCTTCCTTGTTGGATAGGAGAGTGAGCCTCAGATCAAGCAGGAGAGTTGCCACTCGCCACGATCTGCAAGGCATCTCTCCTTTCTTTGTCACCCCTACAAGGTGACTTTAACCCTTTAAGCCCCCCCCCCCAATGAGGAGAGTTCAGCCTAGTTTCGCAGAGCCCCACGCCCTATGACTGTCCCCCAGCGCCGCCAAACCGGAAGTCTTTTAGTGGACATATTTTTAAACATCTTTGCTAATCTTGCCAGTGGCAGATGCCATCTGTAGAACATTTTGTATAAGTTTTCCTTATATGCATTAGCCATTGTCATTTTATAGCAGAGATCCTCAAACTTGGCAACTTTAAGATTTGTGGACTTCAACTCCCAGAAGTCTGGGAATTGTAGTCCACAATTCTTAA
>JANHFT010007284.1:30775-50638 GCA_032467955.1 Pseudoxenodon macrops
TCAGCGTACAGATGGTATTTCACCCCAAATCCACGGATAATCTCACCCAGCGGCTTCATATAGATGACTTTCTTCCTAGGATTGAGAAAGAGTGGCAGGCCCAAGGCTTACCCAACTGGCTTTATGCCCAAGGCAGGACTAGAACTCATGGATTCCCAGTTTCTAGCTTTGTGCCTTAGACTACTATACCAAATTAGGTCTCTACATTTACTTATCTGGGACTAGATCCAAATGAACTCAATTTATTTTCTAAAACATTAGATAGGATTAACAAGTAGAAAGGAGATTATGGAAGAAAATAAAAGGGACTGCCCTGTTCCTCATGCATATAAATCACTATCAAATTTCTCATTAGCTCATTCCCAGTGGAGGCAATTTTGGTGTGTAATTGCAGACAAAACTCACTACGCCTTAGTCATCCTGAATATACAGACCAAGGAATAAACCTTCTTAACCCAGAATGTGTATTCTTCTGGATACACATGTTTACCACTGCATTGTCAGACACTGTAAATAAAGGCCTTCCAAGAAATACAGCCATAGCAAGTTGGCACTCACCTTTTTCAGAGCAAAGGAAGCAGTTTGACCACCCCGCACCTCTTTGACTGGCATGCGCTTCCGATGGATGGATTTCACGGCAATAGGCAAGAAGTTGCCTAGCGGATCTGGGCCTAGAAGCAAAGTGTCATTTAACTTGATTAGGCCTCTCAGGGTTGTACCAGACACCACTGTTCCAACACCCTATTTCAGGAAGAAAAGGGGGGGAAAGGAAACAAGTGAATCGTGTTAGGACACAAATAGCAAAATTTCTTTACTTTTCTAATTCCTGAAAAAAATGAGAGAAACTTACTGGCACAGAATAAGTATCATCTATCTGGAATTCCGCAGGTTCTTCCTCCCGGTAACTTGTCCTTGGAGATAGGAGATTGAGAAACATCTTCAGCAACTCCAAATTTTCACCAGTGACATTGGAAATCTGGAAGATTGGGCACATCCTAAATGGGGAAAACAGATGATTACAAAACATATTCCCCTCAGGGCTCTTTACTATCTTATTCTTCACGTTTGGTACATCTCTAGATGATATAACAAATAACAAAATAACAAATAACAAAAAGTGAGGAAAAGTGCCCTGCAACAGGACTTCTCAAACTTTGCAATTCTGTGGTCCCCCAAGGCAGGGATGTATAACTAGACCCCCTTTATCTTCTGTGGACTTCAACTCCCAAAATTCTTGGAGCTGAAGTCCTCACGCTGTACAGAGGCCAAAGTTGCCCCCCCCCATCGCCATAAGGTGAACTAGGATTGGTCTATGAATAAAACTAATGATTTCATTGAATTAGGATTGTATAAAAAAAAAACCCTTTCTGTTACATATTAATTTATAATCTGTGGCCCTTCAAGGGTTATTGAACTGCAAGTTCCAGTAGCTCCAGCCAATTCAGCTAAAGATGAAGGATTATGGGCACCTTCCATCCCCCACCATCCAGTCAGAGCTGAAGAAGCTTCTTGGATGAGAAGCGAAACATCTTCAATGAAAGTCCAGTTGCCTCTTGGAAAAAGCACCTTTGGGACAACCATGACACTGTTACCTTCCCACTGAAGTGGTTCCTATTTTTATACTTGCATTTTTACATGCTTTCGAACTGCTAGGTTGGCAGAAACTGAGGCAAGTAACGGGAGCTCACTCTGTTATTAGGCGCTAGGGATTCAAACCGCCAAACTGCCAACCTTTCTGAACGACAAGCTCAGCGACTTAAGCCTCTGAGCCACCGCATCCCCTTATTACCTTATTTATTTATTTATTTATTTTTAGCCCTTATTACCTCTGGTCCAATTTCCAATATTTTTCCCAGCAGAGGCAGCTTTGACAGGTATCCCAATCAGTTGATACAGCTCATTCCTGCCTCCTTAGCCTCAACTGAGGCCCCAAATAATCTCTTTCCAGCTTTTGCCTTGCAGGAAGAGCCTGTTTGTCTAACACTCCCTCCCACAGCAGGTCTCCCGTCACCAACACAGGTCCCGTGCTCACCCATTCCCACAAGCCCATGACAAGACTGCTTGGAATGATGCTAAGTATTTTCCCCCCTTTGGGGAAGATCAAATAATTTCACATTCACCTTGCCCATGATTGGAGGAAAACCAAAAGTGACATTTTTTCTTCCATTTTCCTCTAAGCTTTCCCAAAGAAAAGCTTGTAGTACAGATGACTTGCATCGATCATACATGAAGCTGCATGTCAACCAATCCAAAGTTGAGACAGTGCAGCAGCCCTGGCTTGCCTCTCCATCACTTCACTTTGCTCCTATTGCGATGAGCTGAGATATTGCCTTTATCCTCTCTTAGGTAGTGAGGCTACTAGCAGGAGCTGAAGCCTCGCAAGCAGCAGCAGAACATGGCAACAGGAGTAACTGCCTTCTCTCTCGCTCCAGCAGCCAGACTATCTGCTGCTCAGTTGCTAGAAATACAAGTACAGAGCTAACTGGCAACACTAAACAGTACTTCTTGTCCTCCAGATGTCTTTTCACTTGCTCTGGCCCAATGACTTCTCCTTGTTATAACTGGGAGAAGGTGAACCCAGAGAGAAGGGGAATGGTATCTATCGACCTTTACACTTTTGCGTCCTGCCCACCTGTTTGATCTCCCCCACCACCACCAAGAAAGCCATCAAGCTTTGTTAAAGGGAAAGGTTGAGAATGAGGTAGTGGAGGCCAGCAAATTAGCACACACCAGATATTGGTCACTCCAGTGGATTTAGCATTGCTGGAGCTCTGGAACAGCACACTCCCTCTGTGCATGGACATGTGCTTGGACAAGAAAAGAACCGCAGCTTTGACAGGGTTAGTTGAGAGTAGGAAAGAGAAGAGAGATGGAGAGGGATCATCTTCCATTTGTCAAAATAGGATCCTAGGTGATGGTTCCTTTACAATTTTGCCAGCGGGACTATCAGTATTGTTCCCCAGCTGACAACACTGTAAAGAGCACAATGAGTCTCATTCAATTCAAACAGCATTAAAAGTTTGTTCATGAGACTTCCAGAGAATGAGGATCCAATTTGAAAACCCCTCCCCTTCAAGGGACTCCCAACTATGGTATTCCTGCTGCTCCCGACACTGGTAGTACATACTCAAGTCATCTAGCATCACATTTCTGACGCAACTAACCTCACCCTGTTTTTAATCTTAGGGCTGGCAAAATAGGGCGCCACAAGTTTAAAAGAACCATCCGCTTCGATTATAGAAAAATGGTCGGCTTGTGAGGGTCGGCTTGTATTTGCTTTAAATATATATCTATATCTATATGAATTTCACAGGGCTTTCTCAGAAGTCTTTTATCTCTGTTGTAAGTCATCAAATTGGGATTCAGCTTGTTTTCATGAATTACCTTTCAGAGCTGAAATTGGAGGCCGTAACAATAACATCATCTTTACTCTGGACCAGCACAGGGATCTTCCTGCATCCTGGAGACTTCAAAAGTCGTTGCAGGAGCTTCAGAGTTTCTTGATGAACAAAATGAAAATCATTAGGCTTTTTTGTGGCGTTTAATTTTGATAGGTTTAGCTGAGAGCGAGAGAGAGAGAGGTGGAACAGGATCACCTTCTTTCTGTCAAAGCAGGATCCTGGATGATGGTCCCCTTACAATTTTGCCAGCTGGATCATTTGTATTCTTCTTGTTCTCCAGTTATCAACATTGCAAATAGCACAATGGCTCATATTCAGAGCTAATCAGGTACTATATCAAAACTGTTTCATAACTATACAGCAGATAAGTACACTTTCAATTTATTTGAAAGATTCTGGAGCACCAGGATTTAAAAATTTATTTAAAAAAGGGGAGGGAGTCTTAAATAGAGCTAGAATTTAGAAAGCGAGATACAGACGTTC
This sequence comes from Pseudoxenodon macrops, assembly GCA_032467955.1. Taxonomy (NCBI): domain Eukaryota; kingdom Metazoa; phylum Chordata; class Lepidosauria; order Squamata; family Pseudoxenodontidae; genus Pseudoxenodon; species Pseudoxenodon macrops. The sequence continues at coordinate 34,660 of JANHFT010007284.1, forward strand.
AGTGGGAGACTTTTAACACCACGGGGTTAATCAAATTAAATTTTAAAGACTTTGGAGGCCCTAAAACAGCTCCTTTTTTCTGCTTGCTTACAACTTTTATTCTCTATTACATGTACCTTTAAAAAAAATCAATCCTAAAATAAAGCAATTTTTATGGGTAGAATTTAATCTGCATTATTACTTTGACCACAAGTTAATTTCACAAAACACAATTAATAGTTTAAGAAAATGTTACAAGATTTAATATTGTCATGTAGTCTAGGATCTTGTTTTGCTCTTCAGTATCTATTCTTAATAATATTGTTTATTAAATTTAAAATATAAACTAAAATAAAATATAAAAAGTTTAAAAAAACGAAAGGTACAAAAAAGGGTGGGAAAGAAAAAATATATAAGGAAAAAAAAAATGAAATGATTGCCCCCTTCACTAAGTACAAACATTTTAGTAGATGATCACCTTCTTTAACATTTCAAAAGAACTCATTTTCCCATATGTCATTCTCATCTATGAATGAATTATGAAGACTGATCATTCAATCTTAATTAGCAAAAGTCCACTAAGAATTACCCAAAATAACAACATATATATTTCAACTATAATCAAATGCATCATTTTGTATTCCTTTACTTTTAACATAATTTGTTTTCTCTAATACAAAAAATAATCTTCCCATATCTCATCTCATATATAAACAAACTTTTGCCTCCTCTTTTGAACTGTCAAGAAAAATCCTTTAAAGGGTACTAGAAACAGCAACAAATGTAAAATCATCTTTAATTTATTTTGATTAAAGTTCATTTCTTATCATTTTCCGTCTCCTCTTAGAAATTGCCTTGCAAGCTTAACACATAACAGAAGTAACAACATATATATTTTAACCATAATTATGTAAGCCAACTTCTTTCAACACCACAACGTATCATTTTCTCTTAAAATACAGACACACAACCCCCTTCTTCTATCTTATCTATAAACGTATTTAAAGCCCTCCTCATTCAGCCCTAGTTTTTTTTTAAACTAAGCTATTTAAAACAATATGTATTTTTTAAATCTTAGTCTAGTAAGTCAATTTTATATGCTTTCTGCTTAATTTTAAAAATATTGAAGTTTATTCCCTTTAAATAGTAACTGATTTCTTTTCATTTTTTTCTTTCGTTTCCCCCCCCCCTTCATAAGCGTAATATATCTCTTGGTAAGTCCAAAATAAGAAAGTTGTTCAAATCACTCTTCTATCATTTATGTCTCCCCTTTATTTATTAAGACATCAAGGGTTTCATTTTAAGTCCCGTATAACATCTTTTTCCATATTATTCTTGTATCTTGTTATTTTTCAATCCATATCCAAAACAGCCTGATTCTCACTTATACCTTCTTCTATCCATCATTTTTTTTAAACCCATTTTTATGGTAGCAAGAGAAATTTCTGAGTGCACTGTTACCAAATATTCTTTAATTCTTCCAAAGTTAAAATACTTTTTTCTGTTCTGTATTAGTGGGCCTCTTCTCCTTTAATTATCTTTTACTCTTTCTGGTTGCCTTTATCTTCAACATTTTCCCACAATAAGATTTCTTACATTTAGCTTCAAAATCCTTATATATAGTGATAGCATTTTAAACAATCCAATTAGCTTCAAAATCATATTTCCAATCCATCTAGCTCCTCGGTCTGTTTAAAACTTTCCAAAACCAACATAATTACCCTTTGGCTATTTATTTCAGAATTTTAAAAAATTAAGTTCTTAAATTTACATGAAATTTCTTTCACTATGGGTTGAAGGAGAATCATCGGGTGTGATGAAAGATATTCTGAAGGTTCTTAATATCCCAAAGTTAGTTAACAAGCCATTTCTTAAAGTGATTTAACTGAGGAAATGGGTGAAACCAGTTTCCATTTGAAAGTTCCAAACTGGGCAAAGCTAGTTTTCACTACGCTGCCAGAACTCTTAACACCCACTGGAGACCACTATTCATGGTCTCCTTGCAGGCAGCATCTCTATGAAGCATTTGTGGGTGAGCCCAGGTCCTCTTTATCAAGAATTTAAAGGCTTTTCATTCTACAAAAAACGAAGCTCTCTTCAGTCTACCACTGCTTCTCTGCAGTCTGCTTTTAACTCTCAATATTAAAATAGTAAAATAAACAAAGACACCAGGAAGCCCAGAATATCCATTTTATCACCATAATAATATATAGCGAAATTAATGGATGCATTTTTTGCCTAGGAGCAAGCAGCTTCATTCATTTGCTAACATAACTGTGAAGGTGTCAGAACGGATCCTATTCCGGTCAGTCTGTTCTCTTAGAATTGCCCCGCTACATTAAATTCCACATCAAAGTGCTTTTGGCATTCAGTGTTTTTTTATACGAAGACAATAGCTTGTCTTTGGCAGCAAAAATAATTTCCCCAGGAATACTTACCATAGTAAAGAATAAATGAAGATGCTCTTGTAAAAGACAGATATCAAGAACAGTCTATAATTGATAGATTTTGTAAAGAGTCAATTTGTAAGACCATTGTTGTTTTATGTATTAGATAAACAAAGCCCCTATTTTCTGTTACAGAGCTGGCTATGCTTCTTGAGGAGTCTTGGTCATACCTTACATAAAAGGCCTGGAAAACCAACACCTGCAGTGTTAGCCTATACAAAATTACCCACTTTCAAAAAAAGATCAATTTGAAACAACTAATATGCCTTTAGTATTTTCTTTTGCTTTGCTTTTAAAGACAAAACACAGTCATTTTATCTAAAATCCCCTGAAACAGAATTGTACAGAGCAGAAGTAAAAAACAACACTTGCACATTTTAACTCGCATAGATTCTAATAGTCTGCTGCAGCATAAGATACAGCCATGTCCCATTTCAAAACACAGTAATTGCCACTAACTACAACACTGGCTACTCCTACCACAAAGTATATTAGAAACATTATTGTTGAGGGTCCTAATTTATGATGGCCATTGGTAACCATAATCTTTTTAGACAGAATGAAGAAATAATGCTTTCATTTGTTCACAAGACTCACAACTATTTGCTACAATATAAACAGAACCCTTTAATTCCAAAGTAATATGTCCTTCATAACCAGTTGTTGGAGGACAGTGAGGAAGAATTATTTATTTCATATCATTTTTCTGACTTTATTGAAAACATTTCAAAGGGGTAAAGGCTGGACTATAAACATCTACAATGATGTTTATGTCCTGATGCTTCTTTATGTTTTCTTACATCAGAGCAGCCTCCCTAAACAAGTATCCTGCAGATAACGGGAGCAGTAGCCCAACATATCTGAATAGTAACAAATTAAAAGAGGCTGCAGTACTTCAGAATTACCTGTAAACTCAAGTCAACTTGCTAGCTGAAAATGCCTGCTATATGTGCAATAGTTATGGTTAAATACTTATATGCTTATTGCTCATAGATAAGTTATAAACCAATATCTGCCAGATTCTTACTTTTTTCTGGGTTTGCAAAATGCTATACTCACAAGTTATGTGCTACAAACAGGTCCAGAAGTAAAGCTGTTTATAAACTAATTATTAAGCAAAATATTTTCCCTATTAAGATCCAACCTTTGTAATTTAAGTTTCAAATATCTAGAAAGAAAAGACCTAATAAACTGTCACACAATCAGGAAAAAAATTAAAAATAACCATGGAAAGGAATGCCCATAACTCTTCATCTTACATTATCAAATGGATGAAGAAAAAATATAAACTGTATAAAATATAAAAGAAATATCTTTCTGACTTCATTCAAAATAAATCGGAAATTTCATTATGTGGCAACGATGAACATATTATCGTTATCAAGAGAGACTTTGTATGGCTGGGTTAATTATTTTAATAAATCTCAATAAAGAGAACAGCTTAAAAACAATAGAAATATAAAGGGTTACAGAGCAGACCTTGGAAATAGGGACGCAGTGAAAAAGCTGTTAAAGAAACCCAAAGAAAAGTTTACAGTCCTAAAATAGGGGGAAATACAGGTAGTCCTTGAATCACAACCACAACTGAGCCCCAAATTCTTATTGCTAAGCTAGAAAATTATTACATGAATTTCCCCCATTTTACAACGTTTCTTGCCACAGATGTTAAAGTGAATCACTGCACCTAAGTTAGCAACCACAGTCGTTAAGTCAATCTGGATTCCCTGTTGACTTTATCAGTTGGTGATCATATGACCCTGAGACACTGGAACTGTCATAAATATGAGTCAATTGCCAAAAGTGTGAACTTTGATCACGTAACCACAGGGATGCTGCAACGGTCACAAGTGTGGAAAACCGTCTTAAATCACATTTTTCAGTGCTGTTGTCAACTTTGAACCATCACTAAATGAACTGTTGTAATTGGAGGACTACTTGTATGGCAAAGAAACTCAAAATAACCCCACCTTAAGTTTCTTTAGGATAAGCTGAGAAAAGAGAAATATGCTCAGAACACCCAGATTCTGTCATTCAACCTTACAAAAATAAAGAGCAGGCCTGTACAAAAGAAGACGTGGGAATCATAAGAAATAGGTGAAAAGGAGGAATGTAAAAATGAAGGTAATTAAAACATAAAGTAAAATTAACAGGGAAAGAACTATTTAAAATGAAGACTATCATAATAAAATGGGTATAGATCTGTTCTATATTAGGAACAAAAATTGTTGAGTAGAGGAGAGGGTGCAACAACTGATAGGGAGAGTAGAACGTTGGTGAGAGGAAGTAGAAGAGGGAGAGGAGAAAGGAAGTAGAAAGAAGTGAGGTAGAGGTAGAAGAAGAAAGTGAGAAGTGAGGTGGAAAGGAGAGGAAGTAGAAAAAGGAAAGGAGAGAGGAGTAAGGGAAGTAGAGAGCTGAGAGGGAGAGAAGGAAAGGGAGATAGGAGAAAGTTGGAAAGTTGTTGCAAAACTAGGTGATTTAGGATATATAAGGGAAGGGAACAGAAGAGAAAAAATAAGTATTAAATTGGATGGTGAAATAGAACAAATAACTAAATAAATATATTTTTATAAAACTTATGTAGATGTAAAGGTATAATTATGTACTCTGACAACAGATGCTATAAGTTGTGTGTTGTTATAAAAATAAAATAAAAAATTGTGCAAAAAAAAGAAAAGAATGTAAGTTATTCCAAGTAAGGGTCCCTTTTGCTTTTGACTGGTGATTTTGTCAATGCCAATGATGCTCAAGTGGTGCTCCAGTTCTTTTGGGATTGTACCCAAGAAGCCTATTACTATTATTATTTGTATAGGACTCTGAGCAGCTCAGCTCTGCCCTCAGTCATAAAAGCTCTTTGAGTGACTTTGAACTTTTCTCAAGGCTGATGTAGGAAATTAGGAATATTTTGTAACATATATGTAGTGAGAGTCAGTCTGATGTGATTAAGAAACCAGGCTAGAAATCAGAAGGCAGCAAATTCAAGTCCCTCCTTAGCACAACTGAGATGAACACAGCAAAGAAAAACTGTTGTCGCAATAACCATTTACCTTGAAGTATGTTAGCTGGACACATATCAATCTTGGTCACCACCACAAAGACTGGAACATTAAGTGCCAATGCCAAACCTAGGTGTTCCTTGGTCATCCCAACAATTCCAGCATTACTGCCAACCTGTATTAAGATAAAGGAAAAACAACTGTGACTATGCTCGCATTAAGCAATGATTTATGAGTATGCCAAAAAAAGATGGGCATAGACATGCACTTCAATCAATGTGAGAAAGAAATTAAGATTTGTAGGCAAAGTAAAAGTTGATCAAGTTGTCATATGAGAAATAATTTTTCAGTGTTAGTAACACCATTTGTGAGGATAATTTGAAGAGCATAATTCAAGAGAGAGTCACCTTAGGACATGTACCAGAAAGAAGCTGTCTTAATGAAGTAAAATACTCCAGCCTATTCAAAATCATATCTAAAAAGCATTTTTCCTTGTTTAAAAAATCTCTGTAGTATCTGCTCTTTGCGTCCAAGCAATTCCCAAGCTTCCCTGTATTTTAAGGTGGAATATGCACCTCACAATCGGCACACAATGACAAAGGGAAACCACTTGCTTGCTACTGTCATGGAAGAAAAGTCACTGATACAAAAATAACCTAAATCAATTCTTATTAAGTTATCATCACAAGGTTTCTTTTTTGCTTTTCCAGAAAAAAGAAGAATGCTCAATAACCCGACATTTACATACTTTGCATGCATTATCACTGATGTCTTTGGGATTATCCCACATGGCAAACAGATATTTCTACTAAGTTTACTTTTTGTATTTGAGCAGCAACTTTCATACATATTATAAGCCTCCAAGAGTCATTCTTCATTTGAGCAGCAACTTTCATACCTATTATAAGCCTCCAAGAGTCATTCTTTGTTTCATTTATATGTCAGATGACTGACACATAAATGAAACAAACAAATAAATAAAATACAATCTGTACAATTCAAAAACAAAGTTAGGCTGAGAAATATCATTTAAAATCAAGACAAAACACAAAACACAGTTTCATGAGCAGAAGACAGACAACGGAAGTTCCCAACATTCAGTTTGGTAAAAACAGTTTTAATATGTAAATTCTACCATACTATTATCATTGTTACTGTTATTATTACTGTTATTGCGGTTATTTATCATATAAATTATGTTCAACTGTTAGTGAGTCAAGAATGTTAGAATAGGGCAGCTTTACCACAAACCCCTTTCCCTACAATTAGCATTGCTTACCATTAGCATGCAAAAATCAGGGAGATGCCCAGTCATGCCAAAGACTGTAGTCTTCAAGTACTTCTCATGCCCAGCCAGGTCAATGAAGGTTATGACTTTTGTTGATTTTTCACAAATCTTGGTCCATTCCAAACTCCCACCATGGCTGTCAGGCTTGTTCACAACGTTGCCTTCGCTGTCGAAGCCCAAGATGTCATTGCCCACACTGCTGGTACGGCCTGACTCAATCTCATGCTTGTGGCGAAAAAGTTTTTGCCGAGCAAAACCACGGCCATTGTCCAGCTCACCATGGGTAAGAACTCCCAGCAAAGTGCTCTTCCCAGCATCCACATTGCCAACCACTGCTACCCTATAGGAAGGCAAAAGAAAGTGATAAGCCTCTTGACTTCAATGCAACAATTGGAATCAGTTTCCTCCTGTCATTATAGAATGAAAACCAGCAGCATATTCAAAATGTTGCAACATATATTTTAAGAGCTACTTCATAAGGTTCCAATCACCAGTTTCTACATCATATAATACACAAACAACTAAAACTAAGAGAAAAGGAGAAAAAAGTCACCAGTGCCACTCTTAGAACATTGAAATCTCACAAGGATGTGCACAATGATGTAATTAGTACCAAAACTATTTCCCAAACACCAGTGTCTTCATTCAAACCTAAATCCAACACAATGAGAATATCCCAGGGTTACAATTTCTCTCTTACAACTCTTCAGAGCTAGCACAACTGCTAAAAGCTACCATGTCTTATGCTGTAAGTAATATGTCTGCAGCATAACATACAATGAGATACTGAAATTTATCATTCCGTAGCAGTTATTTATTACATTTACATCTTGCTTTTTCTCACCAGAGTATTCCTCTAATTTTACCCCATATCAACAACTATGAGGTAGATTGAGATGAGCTGGAGTGATACAACCAAACAAATCACCAAGTGACTTTTGTGAATCCCTGACCCAATTTCTATATCTTAATGCCTAACTCTACTACTGCTGAAAGTGGATATGGGCAGAGATGGGCAGAAGAAGAAATTTGAATCAAAGCTCGATTCAAAAATTTATAAATTTGAAAAAAAGTTAGCCAACAAACTCCAACAACTTGAATATGTCCATCAGACCTGAGACCAAGTTCAAAGCAGGAAACTGAGAATTCAGAAAAGCATTTCCCTTTTGGAAATTAGATATTTCTGCCTGACCTTTCCCAATCTGAATCCTCCTACTAGCAATATTGGACTATAATTCCCATTATTGATTAGGCTGACTGGAAGTTATACAGGTAGTCTTCGACTTATGACCACAATTGAAATCTGACTTCCCCATTGACTTTACTTGTCAGAAGGTCACAAACGGTGATCACATGGGCCTGGGACACTGCAATATAAAAGCCAGTTGTCAAGCGGCCAAATTTTGATCACAGGACCATGCAGATGCTACAACAATTGTAAGTGAGAAAAATGGTCATAAGTCACTAAATGAAAGTTGAGGACAACTTGTAATACACTTCCTCCTAAAGGCTATAGGAGAAAGAAGACTACTGTCACAATGTAGGAAACAATATAAGGGATTGTTAGTATTTGGACATTTTCCTTTCACAGATACTGAATCACTAGCATCATGGTCAAATCCTTAAACCATGTTGGGCTGATTTCTTTCTTGACTGCCCATTACCCAATGTGAATATATAAGTACATATTCATAGAGCCCCTGCTGTATGCAACTGGCACATGGCATGTTAGTTCTGTATCCATCTACACATTTTCTACATTGAACACAGTCACAATGGCGACCTGAGTGAAAATACTGCAGATCTTAAGAGCATCACAAACATGCTGTCCTGACCCTTCAATTAACTGTACTTTTTTTTAAATTTAAAAATGGATCCAATGGAGTGTTATACTCATCAAGGAAGCTCTCATTGAATGATTTGCACAGAACTAGCATAGTCAACCTTTGCTTACCTTAAAAACTAAATAGGTCAGACTTATTTAATACTTGGTTGGGAGATCGTTACAGGAGTCCAAAACTGTGATGGGAAGACAATAGCAGCCCAAAAAGCAAGCAGTGGTGAACCACTTCTATACTGTGACCAAGAAAACAACTTGCACACATTCATGAAGTCTCTAGGAATCAATCTGAATTTGTAACTTTACCTTTTAATGCGTACATCAACCTTATGTGTTTTAAAGATACCCTACTAGCCAGATACATTTCTGAGACAAAGGGTGAAGGAGACTGTATAAACAGCATTTGCCAATGAATTGCAAGTTAGAATTGAGTTAGAGGAAATTCTTAAGTACATTCCAAGTTCCAACTATATTTCCATAAAGCTAATAAGAATGGCATACGTTTTTCATCTTGATACTCACCAATTACTATTAAACAAAACTGGAAAAATATTTCCAGTTCTTAAGCGTCAGGATCAAATGTCAAGAGCTGCTATGTGCCAACTGAGTAAAGATAAGAAAAAGGTGAACAACTTAAGACACCAGTATCAACTTTTAATCTGAAAATCCAGATTCATGGAATGCTTCCAAATGGGTTTAATCTCTCATCATGAGCATGTTTCCATGACCTGTTTCATACATAATACTGGTTTGTTGAGTGGCTGAGCTCACCAGAACACTATACCCAAACCAAGTAAAATGATGTTTTAGGTTAATATGCTGTGTCTGTCCACAGTAAAAAATAACTGAGCATAAATGTCTAAGACAGTTTAAGACAACCCTTAAAAAGTTAGTTGAAAGTAGTTAGTTATAAAGAAAGTAAATTTTTGCCTTTTGTCGGATGCGAAAAATACAACTTGCAATGTTCTAATAATAATAACTAGGAAACTGCCATTCAGACACTTCTTTATAAGAATATATACTCTTAGTCCCAACCACAAGTTTCTATGCATAGCATGAAGGAGAAAAAAAGTAATTAAACCAAATTACTTCCATAGTCAAACCAGAGTTACCAGCTTTCTGCCGCTACTAGTACAAGCTGCAGCAGCAGATATCATGTTGACTAAGCAAGCCTCCACATCTCTTCTTACCTGACCTCTAGGAAATCGTTGTCACCCACACGTTTCCGCACCAAATAATCACGCACTTTGCCTCCTGCTTCTTGATGCTCTCGCAAGAGAATTACATCAGCGTCTATTTGTTCTGCCATGCTCTTCACTGTGGCATAGGAGGCTTCCATGTCTCCATCACTAAGCCCATAGTCAGTCCCATCTGATGAAGCATTAGGAAGGAAGGAAGAACAGTTACATGAATTTATTATAACAGATTTAGAGGTACTTTGTCCCTCCTGGTCTCTTAACCGACTAGCCAAGGTGGTTCTATATTTTTTTTATTGTATACTTAAAGGGCATTGATTAAAACAGGCAGGATGATGGTAGAAGAATAAAAACTCAAATTTTATTTCAAATGCTTATAGAGTGAGGTGCACAGCATATAAATTTAATAAATAAATGAATAAAAGTATATAAAAACAATATGTAGGACATGGAGGTATGTGACCTGGGAGGGGGTAAGTGCACATTTCACTGATATAACCTGCCACCCTTTCCGTTTTCATCTATCTTTTCTACCAGCAGAATACTAACCCATCCAAACACATTTAGCTGTATTTCTATGCAGCCCTTGTTTATCTGATGTATCAGAGGGAAAAAGAGTTTAGAGGCTACATGCAATCCTAAATTACAGATAACACCCTCTAACTGGGCAAGAAATACCTTCTGTATTACAGGTAGTCCTCAACTTACAACCATTCATTTAGTGAAGTTACATCACTGAGAAAAGTGACTTATGATCGGTTTTCACATTAACAACTATTGCAGCATCCCCATGGTCATGTGATCAAAATTCAGATGCTTAGCAACTGACTCATATTTATGATGGTTGCAGTGTTCTGGGGTCATGGGATCATCTTTTGTGGCCTCCTGACAAGCAAAGTCAATGGGGAAGCTAGATTAATTTAGCAACCATGTTATTAACAACTACAGTGATTCATTTAACAACTGTGGCAAGAAAGGTAATAAAATGGGGTAAAACTCATTTAACAAATGTTTCACTGAGCAACAATAATTTTGGGCTCAACTGTGGTCATAAATCGAGGAGTCCTTGTATTGTTTTCATTTTATATGGCTATTCTGAACATCCTTTATTGAAACACAGCACATTACTTCTATACATACACTGTTCATAAAGGATAGTATTCCAGTTTTGTTCAGGGAGAAAATATGAACATTGATGATGTGATTAATAATTAGTTGGCACTGACAACTGAAAACAGTGCTTGTTATTATGGTGTGATTTAGCACTAGCTAGATATGAAAATGAGGAAAAGAATAAAGTAAGTATTATATATTAGCCTTTCTTTTTCCCAAGCACAATCAATTGAGCTACTTCTGCAAAACTACTGTTTCTTAAAAGCTCAGCATTTGGCATTGAAAAAAACCATAGAGTACTTACCTGACCCTTGACCAATAACGTAAATGGTCTCTCCACATCCTTCATCTATCCTCTCCCACATCTGTCGGAGTAAACTATCATACTGTTCTGATGTTGGGCTCACCATTACTAGCTAAATAGAGAGAGTAGGCATTTACTTCTTATTAAGTATTCAAAAACAAGTTATTTCTCTTAAGATAGATATTGTTTTGATCAATTACAATTCAATGAACAAAAACATCAAACATTACAGCTAAAACAAAATTAAAACAATATATCACAAGTTGCTGTTAAACTGTTCCTAAGTCCCTTTGATGAATGCCCCTTAAAATAAATATTCATTTGAATGTTAATGCTTTCAGAAGGAAGAAAACAAATGATAAAGAAAAACCCAGCTATACTACTTGATGAGGAAACAATATTAAAATGGTTTTTAATATCTGAAATTGACTTCATTTTCAAAGACTGAGGAATAAATGCTGCTTCTGACATGGTATAATATATCCAGAATTTTATCAGATTCCCCAGGATCATAACCATTCCAATACTTTAATAACAGTTTCTATTTACCTAGATCTGCAAAGTTCACTACAGCATAGCAACAAAAGCCTGATGTGTCAATAACTGGTCATCAGGTTACACAAATAGTAAAAATTGCTCAGATTCCATCTCCCTCCAGTCCATCACATAACCATGCCCAGCAGGTTAACCAACACTGAGGTGCTACCAATTCTTTGATCAGAAAAATGCAATATTAAAACAGATGGCATCCAAATATCTATCCACATAAACTTATACCGCAACTTTTAAAACAACCAACAATGAACATATAAGGGGGGGAAAATTAAACAAGGTTACTATTCTAAAAATGTTTGCAGAAGAGTTAAGTCCCACTTTTTCCTTATTTATGGGAACATTCAATCATGAGTATATCACACATGTATTAACTTTCTTAATCCAGACACGTGCCAAGGGTGAATGCCACGTACTCCGGCTCAGATCCCGCGCGAAGCACCCTGGATGACACTCTCACGAGTGTTTCCTTTCAGAGACACAGGTCTCACCAGCGTTATCCGCCGCAAGGGCAGAAGCTGCCAACCTTTTTTTACCTTAGCCAATTCACTTACACTAACATTAGTGAAACGACCCTGACTGAAGTTCCCCAAAGGGACTATCACAACAAGGACCGACCCGGTGTGGGTGGCAAGAGAGGCAAACCCGCTCAAATGAACGATTGAGACGGCCGAAGGAGAGCGACCCGGAATAGTCACAAGCCGACCTCACCTCCTCCGGCCGTCTCGGCTCTCGTCCCCAGCCCCGCCAGGCAGGCCTACCTTGCTGGTAAGATCAAGCTCCGGCTCTCCATTGAGCAGATCGCCGTCCTCGCTGCAGTCAGCTTCTGAGACGCCGCCGTGAGGCCTAGAGAAAGGCGCCACTGTCCCACCGTGCGACACGGGCTCTGGGGCGAACATCGAGGCCGGCACTGGCGAGCCCCCCATCGGAGAGCGACTCCTTTCCGTCGCCATTTTGGCAGTGCCAGCCTCCTTCCCCGGCCTCATTAGTATAAACCCCGCCCACTCGCGCGAAATTTACTTTCAAGGAGCCAGCAGGGCTTCTCTGTAGAATCCCACCCACAGGTGGTTCAGTCATTCAGCCCTTCGCCCACCAATCAGGGAGCAGAGCCGTCAATAACCTTTACTGTATTGCTATGACGACCGCGTTAGAATCGATTAATATGTATGAGCCACGCCTCTTTCGAATATTTACTTTTCGCTTCTTTTCGGGCTGGAAGGAGAAAGCAAGGCGGGCGGCAGCGGCGGTCTTGGTTTCGTTTATGAATGTCGCCTAGAAACTCGAGAAAGGCGCCTGCTAAGCCTGCGCCCATTGGCGCCTGGGACAAACATGGAGGCTTCCCAATCCTGTTTTAAAGGATTTAGTTTAAAGAAATTCTGGGAGAGCCTTTACCAACCATTTACCAGTTGCCGGAGAAAAGCGTCGATAAGAAAGCAATCTTATTTACGCGAAAGGCAGTACGCTTGGAAACCCTTCTAACCCTATGCTTAAATGGGATTTCTCCTCCTCTGTTTATCAATTGTTTGCTCCGGGATGGTGCGTGTCCAAAACTGGGGATGGAAGCTCCTTGACTAGAGAGATACTAGAGAGATTCTACCAGCAGCAACAGAGGTTTCTCGTGACTTTTAATCCTGGCAGAGAAAAAAATCTCTATTGTACAGTACACGTCTTTGTTGATTTGGTAGAGATGCCGTTGGGACGTACCTGAATCTGAAAGTGAAATGTTTATTCATAGAAGTAAGGAATCCTGTCATCTCAAGATCCCTTGTTAGCAAAAGCGGCAAATGTTCTTGTGCAAATGCATCCCAAGAGACTATATTCCACTCCAATCTTATACGTTTAATGAAGCAGGTATCGATGACTTGAAAATCCAGAATCGGATGCTGATGCCATTTGGGGATTTCCCCCCTCCTCCATCCCTTGCCAATACTTATATACAAGAACAGATGTTTCTTAATAATGGGAAGGCTGCTGCAACGGATTTTTCACCACACCACTTCTCAAAGCAAAAACAGGAAACATCTAATTTAGTAGTTATATCGAAACATATTTCATAGTTTAGGTTTATCATTGTTTTTCCTGCCAGGATAATTGAATTTTTAAACAGCTATTGAAAAGTAAAGGTTGTGGGATCTTCATCTCTGGAGATTTTTAAGAGGATGAATAGCCACTTCTTGAGGAGAGCTAATATTCTGTGGTTCAGAATATTAAAAACTTGTGCAATAATTTTTCATGTTCCTTTTATTACTAAAGCAAAAATATGTATAAAAATGTATGACATACCAATATTTGCACTCAACTACAGTCAGCATTTTTGTTTTCAGTTCCCATTTTTTTGAAATCAACACTTTCCTGTGAAAGAAAGAACAGTAAACCCACACAATATTTTCTGAAGCAAAATATACTGCCATATTGATTAAATGGGTGGATGGTGGGAAAAAACAAACTTTTAGCCAAGATGAGTCTGAAATTACTTTGAAATTCCCAGTGTCTTAATAGAAAAAGAGCAGTAAGATCTGATAAGAATGGCATGAGATATAGGATCTTTTCAGCACTTCAATAAACACTGACTATATTCCCAAAGTAATTTTGAATGTGTGTTGATAGAAATCTTTGTTCTAATATCGGGCAGCAAGGTCTCATCATAATTCTGATATACTAGTCTTTTCTCCACTAGCAATTGTATAGTAGCATCATAATGCCCTGTCAACCTCTTGGTTCCTTCTTGGTCAGAAAAGGCTAGTCTCATTTTATTACAACTTCTATATTTAACTTCTGTTTAAAGAACATTCAATAGTTTTTTGCATATCGGCATACAAGTGATTTTCCCCTTAAAAATCTGGTTTGCCCTGTCACACCTTGGGAGCTTCATTATTTTAATCCTGAAAGGAATAAATTTTGCAGTTGTGTACTTGCTCAGTTCCCAAATAGCATTAGCATTAGGTAAACTGCAACATCCCTGCTTTTTGTTATTTGTTTGATAATTACATCCTACCTTTTTATTTAAGTTCTCCCCTTGCTGCACAACAATGTTGTGAGGTAGCTCAGGCTGAGAGGAAAACTCACTGAAAATTACTCAGTGGGTGTGGTCTATAGGTGCACTTGAATCTGGTTCTTCCCATGACAGTCAAATTCCTTATACTATATTTGCTCTGTATGTTATAGATGATAGAACATTGAAATGAAGGATAATAAGCCTTGGCTATTTGTAATTATGTGTATTTGTCATTTTCAGCCAGTCTTTCACCTACTCACTCAATTACTTAGAATCAAAGGTCTTTCTGGCTATTTGTTTCAGTCATCCAGATCTATAGAAGTCTCCTTGCAGTTGTCTGTCCAAATATGAATCTTGCATTATTCTGTTAATTAAAACAGAGATACATACACTTTTAGAATTTGGAGTCACTTTCTCATTGTGCTTATTTTGTAAGAGTTTCAAAGGTGCACAGGATGGGCAAGCAAGCTGGTCTAGAGGCCAGATGCTGCAGAACTGTGCAGTTACCACACACCCAACCCTTTCCCAGTGCATTTCTCCCATTGTGGATGAGTGATGATGCTTTGAAGAGAAAAGACACAAATCCAGAGAAAACCAATCCTGCCTCTATAATGAGGCACTCACAAATCTGGAGAATATGGTTGGGCAGGGAATTGCAAAAGGCAATAAAGAGATTGACAACCTAGAAGGTGTAGTAGCCACCCATTCTTATAATGGTAATATTTTTATGGTGACAAAGAGGAAGGCGGATGATGCTTTAAATGAATGTGGCTCAATAAAGGTAATGCGACCTGTAATGCAGATTGGTGGCCCGAGTCCCCCACCCCCCACCCCCCTTCCCTTAGTAGCCTGCGATAGGCAGAATTCAATTTCCAGAGACCACCGGCCAGAGACTAAACAGCGGGCAGCCTCCAGCAGGGGGAGGTTTGGGAAAGCGGTCCGTCTCTGACATCAGGAGCGTTTACGCTCGCGACGTCAGGCTGCGGTGGGGCCGAGCGAGCGTTGGCGCGGACGGGCCAGGACTCCGTGCAGGGCTGCGCATGCGCCGCCAGGGTAGGTGGCTGTTGGTCCAAGAAGGCTGGGGCTGCTGGAAGGGTGAGTAGAGCCTCGGGGACGATCGGACTTCAAAGACAGGCGTTGTGGTTTCCTTTCCCCTCCGGCGGGGAGCCTGGCTCTTGGGTGTGGAAGATCTCTGGGGCCATTTGGGCAGGGAGGTCCTCTTCCCCAGCGTCCCCCTGGCCGGTCGCGGGTAGTGGGGTGGGTGGGTGTTTG
>JANHFT010007285.1:19481-36723 GCA_032467955.1 Pseudoxenodon macrops
CTCTCTATCAGCTGTGCTTTAGAAGCTGTTTTTTCCCAGTCCTAATCAGGGGATAAAATAATGTGCTGAAGCTGACCAGACTAAGGAGACTAGCCAGATGAATACCTGGTAGGCAGATTTTTTTCCCCTATTTTCCTCCCCCAAAACTAAAGGTGCATCTTATATTCAGGTGCGTCTTATACTCCGAAAAATACGGTAAACACCTTTTCTTCTTCGTTCCTATCCTCTTGAGATTAGCTCAACTGAGCCTCAGATACTGCAGAAGCCCCAACATTTATGCTCACGTAAATAACACATAGGACTATCATTTTATTATTTTTAAGGAAAACTATAACAAAAAAATAATTCCTTGGGAGGGTAATAAGTAACATTACTTATTTCGCCATGGAACGAAGCTATTTCTCATAAATTCAACTGCTAATTTTTAAAATCACAAGACATGAGTGAACTCAGTTGGTTACCTATCCATAGTGCTGAACTAACTACTACCAGTAGGTTACAGCCAAAGGTAGAACTTAGGGGGTAGACATTTTCAATAAAAAAACACCTGCATAAGAGTAATCATGAGCTGTACTCTGAAATAAGATACCATCTCATTTTTTGCCATTCAGGCAATAATGTTAAAAAGAAACAGTGAATTCTCTAGCATGATTTATTTGGTCATCTTGCTCTCCTGTCCTGGCTTCCAAAACAGAAAACCAGTCTTATCCCATGAAAACCATTATCTGAATTTGAAATAGTTACCAGGCTATACAAACATGTCACATACCAATGTTAGTTAATATCTCAAATTTTACTCAAATAAGCATTTAACAAAGGCTTTGGAAATCCTAAAATGTAATTGCAATTTTACCTTTGAAGAAAGTGGGTAGAGATAAACCCATGACGGTCATTGGTAACTGGATTTCGGAATAATTTACTTTTTGTTTGTGCTGTCACTATTGTTCCATCAGCTAAAGAGAACCGGTAGAGTGGAGTTTCAGCAATGCCTTGCATGTAAGCTGTTTAGGAAAAACAGATTTTTATTAGGAGAGCACCTTCCTCTTCAAATTTTATGTTACACAAATAATGGCTTACAAAGGAAGATAAGACATTTTAAAAGATGAAGTTTGGTGTCTAGTAATGTTTGCCTAAAATGCATACATATGAAAGATAACAACAACAAAAAATCTATATAGCTTCTGCGTGTGAATTTGTATATTGCGGGCCGAAATGGCGATGTATATGTCAAAAGGTAAGAGAGGTAATCATTGTAATAATCCTTACCTGCAGAAATAAGAGATTCTCAATTGGAGGGGTTAGGATTTTAT
This sequence comes from Pseudoxenodon macrops, assembly GCA_032467955.1. Lineage (NCBI taxonomy): Eukaryota > Metazoa > Chordata > Lepidosauria > Squamata > Pseudoxenodontidae > Pseudoxenodon > Pseudoxenodon macrops. The sequence continues at coordinate 20,792 of JANHFT010007285.1, forward strand.
TAAAGCACGCAGGAACTATTTCCATAATGCCACTTCCCACCAACCATTTTATGAACACAAAGCATCACCTTAGAGTAATGAGGAAATTCCATGGCAGCAAGATAGCAAGCAAGATCTAAAAGAGTGTCTTAGGCTTATCACCCCCTTAAGAGTGGAAGAAATCTCTATCATGCCTGACATAATTAGACATCAGTTGATACCTTATTTTTATATGAAAATACATGCTCCAATTAAAACTTCCAAGACAATGATCCACTGTATTTTTTTTTCAAATTGGCCCTAAAAATAAATATCACCCCTTTATTTTTAAAATTAATCCCTCAACAGTTTTCAAATTCCAGATTTTACCTTCCTGATAGTGCCGCTTGTTTGACCAGGGCTGACCTTCATTTTGGCATAAAAATCTCTGAATGCAACGGCGGATTGTATCTTCAAATCCTGGTCTCATAGACCTTAAAGAATTTGTATCTATGTTAACAAGTTTACCTGCCGAATAGAAAAAGAAACTATTGGGAATTTTATACTTAATTAACTGAACACTGTGTTAGAAGAATTTATAAAAATATGCATTGCAATGTTAATAAAAAACAAAAGCACAGAACCTTAATTGAATAAAATACTGGAAATAAGTAAAGAATATCAACAGAATAAAATTTATTCATACTTTTTATTAATATAAAAAGAATGGATGCCAGGTGCAATTCTGGAGAAAATATATTCCATAAGGAGCAATGACCCTTAGGTGAAGTAGTTGATATAATCAGACAGACAGTTCCTTCAATGAGTCCTAAACTGTTTAAGGTTTGAAATAAACAATTTCAGTTCAGCCAGAAAACAACAGGCAAATACTGCAAACTGGAAGCACTACAAGAAAAAAATTCTGAACCCTGTTCTGACCAAGGCTTCCCAAGAGTATGAAACAAACTCCTTGTCCCAACAAAAAAACACTTTATTAATTTACTGTGAATTATTTCATTCACACCCAGCAAAGTCTTTTAGGGGAGTATTTACAGTCAGACCTTATCTGGCTTGGAGAGCTGACAGGCCGATATCTGCAGAACTTGGCAAGGAGTCTCGGAGAGTCACGAACCAATTAGTGAACTAATTGCCTCCTGCAAACTCCACTCCCCTTTCGCTCCTCATTTATTTCCTCTGGGAGGGGCCATTCAACGTCTGGTCTTACTCCCAAGTCGACCCGTTCTTTAGTTGTTCCTTTTGTCTAGCATTCTGCACATGTGCACATTGGGAACAGGCTCCAGCTGTTCGTCTGCCTCACTGATGTCTGACTCTGAAGTCAGCTGATAGCTGGCATACGGCTCTGGCCCCCTCTCTGCCTCCTACACGGAGCCCTCATCAGAGCCTTCCCCAGATTCCAGGACTGGCTCATGTTCCTCCCCAACCTCCTCACTGTCCAAACGGGCCACAACAAAATCATAATTTTCTTGTAGGCTCCAGCCTTGTGCAGAATGCAGCAGTGATGGCAGTTAATGGTGCCAGTTAGTTGGCACATATGACATCATTGCTCTGTGATGTGCATTGTTTACCAGTTTGCTTCTGGTTGTAACTCAAGATGGCGGTAGTCACCTTTAAAGCCTTATATGACTTGAGCCAGGTTACTTATATGACCATCTCACCGTGGTTGTCTCAATCTAATTCAGCAGGAGGCACATTCCCGTACTGTTGGCTGAGAGGTGCATGTTTAGCAGGGCCTTGAAAAAAATGCCTGTTTTGCCATCACATCTGCCCTCTGAAATATCATCTTTTGTAAGATTAGGTTGGCATCTACCCTCATTGCTGCTTTAGATTTTTGGGCAAGATTTCAGAAATGGTTTACCATTGCCTCCTTCCTAGGCTTAAGTCACTGGCCCAACACCACCCAACTAGCTTTGTGCCTAAGATAGGACTAAAATACAGTGTTTGTATTTTTATGTACACTGAGAGCCTATGCACCAAAGACAAATTCCTTGTGTGTCCAATCACACTTGGCCAATAAATAATTCTATACTATTCTATTCTCTTGTTTTCTAACTGATGGCCCAACCACTACATCAAAGTAGTTCTGATTTTACTTTTATTAATTTTAGCCATTGCACTTTTTATTTAAAGTTGTTTGCCACCCAGACTCATTTATGTCAGATGGGCAGCCATATAAATTGAACGAATTCATAAGTAAATAATATGTTTGAGGGCAATTAGTAACACAAACCATGTTATTCCTATAGTTTGCATTAAACAATGTATTTGATGAGTTTTTCAAGTAGAATTCTCACCTGACAGATCATGCCTAGTAACAAAGCTCTCTGTGTTTGGGGAAAATACCCTCTCTACTGCAGAGATACGACGCGCAACACATATCATACAGGACTGCAAATCTGAAATACAAAATATTTTATGGGGTGTTTAAAATGATGTAAAACACTTGCCATTCAATATGTGAGTATAAATGAATGGAATACATTTAGATAAGTGGATGATTTGCCATTACCTTCCCCTTCTTCTAGCATAGCTCTTGGTTGTGATAAAGCAAAACACTGCATGGTTTCAAATCTTTGATGCAATTCCTGACTGTTTCCTATATCTTCTAGAAGTTCATTTAATGGTTTCACCATCATACGACAATTAAATGTGTGACTTTTCTGTCTCGGTGCTTCGTTGGTCCAAGAAACTCCATTCACTAAAAAAAAAAAAGAGTAATAGAACTTCTCATTAAGTTGTTGGAAAAAGAGCAACGACTTTAATTCTATATTTATCCAGCTACAGTGGCTATTTAGAACTGAAGAGGGGTAGGGGTAGGGCACGCTATTTTATGTAGCATTTATGTAGTGCTAAGAATTATCCACAAAAGGAAAAAAAACTAATTTAATGCACGGGATATCATGTATTAGGCAGGCAAAAACCAAAATCTGCTATAAATATATTAAAGGGTGGAAGAAGGTAGAGGATTCTTCTAATATCAGCCATCAGTGTTTGCAACATGAACTTATTTATTTATATCCCACCTTTATTATTTTTACAACTCAAGGCTGTGAACATATCCAACACACTTTCCTCATCCTATTTCCCCACAATAATAATCCCGTGTGGTGAGCTGGGTTGAGATAAAGTGACTGGCCTAAGGTCATCCTGCTGGCTTTCATGGCTAAAGTGGAACTAAAACTCACAGTCTTCTACTCTCTAGCCTGGTGCCTTAACCACTAGACCAAGGGTGTTAAAACTCACAGCCCGCATGCCAAATGCGTCACGCACTGGCCATGCCCACCCCCATTTTAGTGAAGGGGGAAAAGTCACGATACATCCCGTGACGACAATGGGACGACGCAAGTTTGACACCCCTGCACTAGACCAAACTAGTTTTCTTGCACTTGAACAATGAAAGCTGGAAAGACAATCAAGCAGTAGTCTCACTCCAACTATTCCAATTTCTATTCTGGATTCCCTAAATGTTATCAGTACTGTCAATCATACACAACAATGCTAATTTGCAAGCATATTAAAATATGCACTGCCACGATTTTGCTGGGATCATTATGGTGCAGGAGATTTAAATCCAGGTCTCTTTGCCATCAAATGAATCATTTCTGGGAATTAAGAGCGATTTGCTGTATGAAAACCTAACTCTAATAGAACTAATAATATCGACCACAACTGAATTTGCATCTTTTCATACTTAATATTTTATAATGATTAACATTGAGATTTAAGAAAATTTACTTGAAACATTAAGATAGGGTAATAGACTTCTATTACAAAAAATAAATTTTGATTGATATTATGCTCAGCAAAATTTGGTAAAAATGAAAGACGGTATTTTAACAGAATCCATATAATAGTATATTTTAAATAAACTGAACAGCAATACTTCAATTTCTATGAACAGAGAATATCATGTGTTTACTTACTACATATATTCTTTGTTTTTCTATAACAGCTCAAGGCATTTTACATTAAGGAAACCTCTAATCTCACAAAAACCCTGTGAGGCGGGCTGAGAAAATGTATATATATGGGATAACAATTTAAATTACATAAACCATCTTTTTCAAGAAGTTACAAAGACTCAAGTATAATTTGGTTAAATACTGAATTTTGCTGAAAACTCTTCATATTAAGGTACAATGTGGATGAAAATTTAAAGAAGTACTTTAAAGTTAATACTATAGTTTAAAGTTAAACATAAAAGTTATTTTTTTTAGAAAAGGTCAATTTTGCACATTTGACATACCAAGTGATTATGAAAAGCTTTCTTACCTGCAGATTTGGGTAAATTTTTAAGAAAATCTTTCCGATCTTCCTCATGTAAGATACTGTAAACACTTGTATTAACCAGGTCCTCTTGTTTATATTGCAAATACTGAGTGACATTTTCAGATACAAATACAATGTTTCCGTCCCTATTTACTACAAATAAGAAGCCATCTAATGCCTAGAAATAAAGTTATGGAAAGCTAGTATTGAGGCATTTAAACACACATATATATTAACAGTTATTATGCACTGAAATAAACATCAGTGTTGCTGATGATGTTACTTAGTTTGGTAATGAAACATTGGCAAGAAAACAACCAAGCTCAGAGAGCACAAAGAACCCCACAGTTCAACCAAGAGTTATAAATATTCTCTGCTATCAGTATTTTATAATCCTATACTTAGCAACACAACGTCTATTGTATTCACTACTAATCCTATACTTGCATTGTGTGTATATACACAACATATGCCTCCTAGTTGATAGGATGTGGGCAAAGTTATATTTATTTACAACATAGTCTCTTGATTCTAGCTTGGATAGATTAGCAGGAGCATCCTTGGAATAAAACTGAACTTTCATTATCTTTGCATGATGCTGGCCAAAATAGACCAGTATTGTCCTTGTTTTTATCAGGAACGCTGCAGTCTAGCATGAAAATGATTACATCTGAAAACCTAGTCGATATCTTCTTTCTCTGATTTGAAAACATTACACGAAAGCCTTGATTAATCAAAGGGATAATGGACAGCAAAGTATCTCTTGGCCAATCTGGTGACATCCATGCCATATAGAAGGCTGTATTATGCAATGTAAAAGCAATAAGCCTAAAAGGGCAGGGAATTAATGCATTAAAGAAAAATAGATATGTTTTATATCTTGGAAAGTAAGAAAAACAGGAAAGAATGTAACTGAGTTGAATGGTATGATCTTGTATGAGAATATCTGTAGGGAAGTGAATGTGTAGATTTAATTATGAATAAAAGAATGAAAAGATACGTCATGAAATATCAGTAAGTTATAAAAGCCAGAATCCACAGATGATAAAGATTACATGTTACATTCCAGTGTGGTGACAATGGATAACTGAGGATGAGATAGGAGGAAAAATTGTGTAGCATTCTGAATGAATGTGATACAGGAGATTGGGTCATACAGAGAGGATAAATAAGGATCAAACTGTATATATATATATATAAAGGAACAGCAAATGCTTGGAGAGGTATAGGATGATGTAGAAAGTCATGGATGGGTGGAGTTGATGAGGTCTTTATAAAGAGGAAGATGAAAAGTTTAAAGAACAAAGAGCAATATATAAAGCAGTCTGTGGATGTGATGAAAGGAACAATGTCTATAAAAACAAAAAGGAATGAAGATGTACAGGTAATCCACGACTTACGAATGTAATTGTGGTCCTAGGTTATGCCGGTTGTTACCTGATTTTACGACCTTTTTTGCACAGTGAATTGCCACAGTTAAGTGATTGTGATTATCATTAAGCAAATCCATTGTCTACTATGGGTGGTGTTTTTTTTGCCAGAAACTAGAAGTAAAAAACCGTTTTCAGGGGGGAAAGTTGTAAATCTTGGTCATGTGAAACCATCAGAGTATGTGCTTTGAGCTATATTATGCACAGTATTTGTTTGTGCCTGGTTGTGTGTGGCTTTTAAATTCTTGATTGGAGTGTTGAGGGCCAGTTATTAAGTCGCTGGCTAGTTGTTTCCTTGTCGTGCCAAGCCCTTAACTCGTAAGTACCTGGTAAGCTGGTGGTAAATCAGCACTCATGTTGACTGACAAAAGGCCCATTTCCCAGGCTTCAATCATTTCCCTGGCTATTTTTTATCTGCTCAACAATCTTAGTAGCTATTTGACAACTACAAATATAGTAACAACCATAGAGCTTTCTGCTCTATTAATGATTCCACAGAATTGAGCTATACTAAAAGTATGTCCCAAAGGTGTTTTTTCAAGAGGCAACTGGACTTTCTGTTTTTTCCTTGAAGACATTTCGCTTCTCATCCAAGAAGTTTCTTCAGCTCTGACTGGATGGTGGGGTTTCCTCTTGAAAAAGCAACTTTGGGACAACCATTATCTGGATGACTGAGAATCTCCATAGACGTATCCTAACCGTATTAACACTATATACTTGCCTGTAAGAGGAGTGGTCCCAGTGAATCTTTATCAATAACACCCTGTCCAGTTGAAGATACATCTGCCTTCTGAACATCATCATCAGTAGATGCTGTTTTTCCTGAAATTGAAAAGCAAGTCTTGAAAAAGATAATACTATATATGTAAGCATGCCACTGGATATATACACATTTAACTGTTACTATTTATTATTAAAATGCTTAAAAATAGAGGAGGAAAGCTTCCTCAGTTACATAGAAAATATAAATGCAGCTTAACCATGACATTTTTTGATAATGAAGTAAAACATAAAGGAGACCCTGCGGATTTTATTCTGCTAGTCATTGTCAACTATAACGGACGGTGCTCATCTCTGTTTCAAGACCATTGAGCCAACACTGTACAAATATATTTCTCCAGTCATGTGGCCAGCATGATGTCACGGAGCACTATTACCTTCCCACCGAAGTGGTACCTATTTATCTACTCGCATTTGCATGCTTTCAAACTGCTAGGTTGGCAGGAATGGGCCAAGGACGGGAGTTCACTCCGTCCTGTGGCACTCGGGTCTTGAACCTGGGCTGCTGGCTTTCCAGCCAACAAGCCCAGCATCCTAACTGCTGAGCCACCACACCGCCCTTGATAATGAAGACTGGCTAAGTATTTAAATGAGAAGAAAGAATCCAAAATTGTGTTATGATAGCTTGAGGAGAGCGAGCCATATGTCTACCTATTTTTTCCATGACCTCTTTTATGTTCTTTACTTTCTCCCTTCACAACAATAAAATGATTGTGGAAATGATTTAAATGGTTCCTTCCAGCTCTTGATTCTATGGCAGTATAACTTGGCTCTTCTATCATACATGCCAGTCCATGTATGATATGCCATATGCTGAATAAGTAAATAAAATGACTTGGATCTAACCAATCTCTAATTTTACTGACTCTAATACAATGTACTGTGTTTCCCCGAAAATACTACATGTCCTGAAAATAAGACCAAGCCTGCTTTTTGGGGTGGGCGTAAATATATGCCCTCCCCCAAAAATATGTCCTCGTGAAGGGGTGGGTGTGGCCAATATAGGAGGCAGCTCTTCCCTTCCCCGGCCAGCTAGGGGCAGTTGGGCCCCTTAAACCGGACCCGCAGATCAGCTAAGCTGATCCTGAGCTGTCTCTGTTCTCTCCCCCCACCCTGTGTTTTTGGCGCTCGCCAACCTCCCATCCATCCCCCTTGCCTGCAAACTCCCGCCCCGCTTGCAAGAGAGCGGCCACCTGGCACTTCTTGTTATGTAGTGCCCACTCAGCGGACAACCCCCCCTCCAGCTGGGCAGAGCACCATTCACCGACTGAGCAGTAAGAGGCCGGTTGGGCCAGCTGCCTGTTGCCGAGTCTTCCGGCAGCCAGGGCAGAGTCTTCCGGCAGTGACCACTCTGGAAGTGCGTGCCCCATTCTATGCTTCCAACTCCATGTGGGGCTGCAACTCCCTTTGCTGCCTCTCTGCCCTGGTTGTCAGAAAAAATGGCATTAGGCAGCTGGCCCAACCGGCCTCTTCTCCACTTCTTACGAGTACAAAAAGTTTTTCTTTACATTGCTCGAAGTTTCCTTGCAAAGCCTGCCCGAAAGAGAGAAGTGGAGAGAAGCCAGACACTGCTAAGATGAGCATCTCGCATCACACCCCGCCCCATCCCCTCTCCCACCTGTTACCCCCAAATTGCACCCTACCACGAGACGCATGTCCTACCTGACACTTCTAGCACTATCGCGTTTCTTCCGTTGTGCCCAGGGAAGCACGTTGCAAAATAAAACTTCTCGCGAGTTCAACCAAACATCTCGAACTCGCATGTCTCATGGTGTGGTTTAGTTTAGAGGTGGGAGGTGGGACGGGGTGGGCCGTGAGATGCGTGTCCTACCTGACACTTGCAGCACCATCGCGTTCCTCGCTGTTGTGTCCAGGGAAACACGTTGCAAAAGAAAATTTATCACGAGTTTGAGATGTTTGATTGAACTCGCGATAGGTTTTCTTTTGCAACGTCCTTCCCTGGACACAATGGCATGGAACATGATGGTGCTGCAAGTGTCAGGTAGGACACGGCCCACCCTGCCCCACCTGCCAGAAATGAGTCTTTGTGAGACTCATTGCGCCCCGCCGCTGCTACTGACTCGTGAAGCAGGACTGTGCTCCACGAGCGGCAGCTGCGAGCCAGCCTCTCAGCTGGTGTGAAGAACAGGGAGGGGAGACTCCGGCGACGGGACATCCAGTCCCACACTTGCCACCTCCTGCACCCCCAAAATAATAACCACCACCACCACTCTGATAATAAGGCCAAGGCCATATTCCAGGGGTCAAAAGAAAATAAGACGTCTTATTTTCGGGGAAACACGGTAATGAATGTAAATTTATGATTCTTTTAATAAAACATTAGTCAATCCTTCAGTTATTTTATCTGTGGTATCTATGTTGTTAAAGTTAGCTTAAGCAGCCAAATATTTAACAGAAAATAAAATGTATCTCTTGTTTTAAAGCTAAAATCAGACTCGTGTCTTCATGATTTTTAGATAAAAGGGGATATTTTTATATAGATTAAGAATCAGTCTTGCCTTGTTCCTTTATCTGGCGTATCTGTCGAACTGTTTCCTTTAAAATTGCACATTTATCTGGTTTGACATTAAAATGATCAATGTCACTCAAATTAGCAGATATCAGCTCAGCCAGTTCTTCAATATATTTACTTTCCTGCTCACGTCGCCGCTTCTCTCCACTGCATACAAGACTTAAAGAGAGAGAAAGATACAGAAGTTTTATGGGATTAAGGCTTCTGGTCATATGATTTCTTTTTATAAAATATATTAATCAAACTGCTAAATTAAAAGTGGTTTTGATTTTATTACCTTAGCCAAAATATACACGAAGTATAAATGTATTAAATAACTTCAATTCAGTAAGTCACATCTAACCCTTTGGAAATGACTCCCCTCCCCATGGCTACACTGATATTTCCCAACTGGGGGTCGAGAGGCTAAATATTATACTGTTTTTGAGGAAAACTGATTTCTGAGTAGGAATTTACAACAATGTTTTTCAAGGTTGAATAAAAAATCAATACAAGAATGCAAATGAAGGGAGAGAGGGAGAGGGAGAGGTCTACTACTGGCTTTTCTCAACTCTCACTTTGCTTCAACTGTCTAGTATACAATCGCAACAGATTATCCTTGAAGAATCAAGTCCTTGACAGAAAAATGACTGCCTGGTCCTACTCTGTTGAATTAAACATGTACCTGATTTACCATGTTTCCCCAAAAATACGACCTACCTTGAAAATAAACCCCAGCCTGTTTTTAATGTGTGCACCTACGCTCCCAGAAAAAAATAAGCCCTAGGGAAGGGAGGTGGGCGTGGCCAGCATAGGAGGCGGTGAGTGTGCGAGGACCGACAGTGTCTGGCAGCAGCCACAGCCTGTGTAGCACAGGTGAGTTGAGTACCTGTGTAAACAGCAGGCAGAGGCAGACACGGGGGCTGGCAGGAGATCTGAATGCACCAGGTAGGCTTTGAGAAAGCTAAGCGTCAATGGGCCAGGGTGGTGGGTGGCCACAGGAGGCTCATCTTCATGTCTCTTGGCTTTCCTGCATCCCACGCAGCGCATTACGATTGCCTGCCTTCTACTCCATGCGTCGGGATCGCCTGTCTTCCACTCTGTGCCTTCTGCTCTGTGCAGTCCCAGAGTATGCCGACCAAGGGACCAGCAGGTTGCAGCTGCTGCCGGATACAGTTAGTCCCCATTCGTTTGCTGCCTTTTGTGTGTGCGCCGGGGGCGGGGCGCCCAGGGCTGATCACTCTGAAATCATGTTTCCCCGAAAATAAACCCTAGTGCTTATTTTGGTGGCCCAGAAAAATAAGACCGGGTCTTATTTTGGGGAAAACACAGTATATATTTAATAATCTCTTCCTTTTCCTAAATAATTATTTTTTGTCGCAATAGTATCGGTTTACCTCATTTCAACATTTTAAATATGCTATCAACTGAGCTCTAATCAAAATATTAACTCAATTTTAAATTCTGAAATTACCATCCATTATTTGTAAATGTTCTATAGTAATACTATTTTAAAAACTGGGAAATACTTTACCCTGGTCCTGCGATATCACATGGTTTGCGTTTTCTTGAGTCACTGTTCATACTGTCCAAGATGTTCTCTCCTAATCCACTCATTCTGATCATGCATCAGCAGCTGAAACCATCAAGGAATACAGTAATTAAGTTTAAATTTTTGCCTAAGAAAAAAGGTAAACATTCAGAAAAACATTCCAGAATGACAAGATTGTGAAGGACTGATGATCATGTACTTTAATGGCTTTCAGTTTATTCATCCACTGATGTTTTAAAACTCAACTTTCAATCCTTTTTCCTTTCTTCAACTTTCTGTTTTCCTGAATAATCAGATTACTTGATGCCCCCCAAGTCCAGGGACATCCTGAGGACTGTAAAAAATGTAAATAAATTCACCAGAGACATCAAAGGATATTGACTCTTGGTGCTTTACAATGACAATCAATAATAAAGCATCCACAATGTATCTAACATGTAAACTATCTATGGTAAAGTATTAAAAAAAACAGCTGGAGAAAACTTAGCGGCTGCTTCCTTCTCCTATTTCTGCTCTTCCTCCTCCTATACCAGAAATTCAAGATAACAATCTCCTCTGTTACCTAACAGATATGCTTTCTGTCTCAATAAGGGCACCACACTCTGCTACAGATTCAAAACACAGGTGCAATGTACTTTGGGCACAGAAACACACAGACACACACACACACACACACAGATAGGCCCCCAATAATTGAGCATTTTGTATGGACTGCAGCCTTCAAGGGATGCACTTGCAAAGTGATGAAGGCAAGAGTTACCAGAACAAGATCCTCATTAGCCAGCTACCTCTCCAACTGTTGCCCTTTCCATTTTTGCCAGTGAAGGTTACCAGAGCTTCAGGTAATTTCAACTGCTACATTAATCTACGCTTAAGCGGATAAAGACATTAACATTTGATTCTTTTATAGATTTCATAATCAAAATAATCTAACATATGACATACCTGTGTAAGGCCGCATCACATCAGGAATTAGCCTAAGTCTATCAGTTCAAAACCTGAAGTGTGTATGTGTATGTATACAATCTACCAAACTTTAAAGATAGGTTGATATGGTACTTTGGTACCTATATATTAGTTAGATACTAATACTATGTAAAACAATGGTATTATGTAACTCATTATATAAGTACCAAAGTTTATCAATCTATCTGTCTAAGTTGTTTGAAGGAAATTAAAGGTTAATATGTTAACGTTTTGTTAAAATATATGCAAAAAAATGGAATCTTTTAATCTATGAAGACCTTTGAACATATTGTGCCTGAACTGATTGCTTATTCATGGAAGAATGCTTGTATCCCAGAGTATAAATGCTGGCTTAATGAAGTTTGCCAACAGTAGCGTTCGTATGAGCTTCTTATTGACAGGGACAATACAATTCCAGTCCTATGGTCTAGATGAAAATTTTAAATTCACTGTTTAAAAAAACTGAATCGCAATGTGAAGAAAATTACATAATTTTAGCAATCTGATATCTATATTTAGACATAGGGCGGGAGAGGGGGAGAGAGAGATTCTGATACATTAATGTTGTATATGCTAAGCAGGCCTGCAGTCTCAGACTATTATTTACTAGCCCGAAAACCCCATGGTTTAGAGCCGTGATAGCGAAGCGGAGCCATATCTGATGGCACATGAAGCATTGTCCTATGTCAGCTCCAGCGCACATTGCGCACTGGCCAGCTGTTTTTCTGCATACCGGAGGGTGGGGTAGCCATTTTTGCCCTCCCCAGGCTTCAGGAAGCTTTCCGGAAGCCTGGGGAGAGCGAAAAACGGTCCAATGGCCCAACAGGAAGTTCGGAGGCTTCAGTTAGGCCTGCGTGCATGTGCAGGGGGGGAGCTGGGGGAGGCAGCGCACACATGCAGGGGGGTGCAGGGCATTGCATTATGGATATGGACATGTGCGCCTTTTTGGCACCCGAGCAGAAAAAGGTTACCCATCACTGGTTTAGAGACTTACAACATAATGAAAACAATGAATTCTCATTCACTTTTTAAAAAAGATTGATAGGAATCATAAAGGAATGATTGTCATTTTTAATGCAGAATCAACTTCCTTCATGTATAAAACCATTGAAAGAAGTCAGTGAGATTTTCAAACTTCAGTGTTATCAATGTGCTGTGATACACATTTCTCTGACTGTTGAACTCTTATATAGGCTTGTAGATCCAGTTTTCAGATAAATAGTATAGTCAATCTGAATTTAATTGGTAAAATGAAACACAGCAGTTCATTGGGAAACTGACGAATATGCCCAGCAACAGACAACCATTTCTGAATGGAATCCTCCTAGATTTCTGCTATTTGGAAGCGAACATCTGATTTATTTCACTCATATTTCAAATATTTTAGTTGGAAACATAGATAGAATACAAAATACCAAGTTGGAACGGATCTTGGAGGTCTTCTAGTCCAAATCTCTGCTCAACCTATACCATCCCAGACAAATGTTGTCCAATCTCTTCTTAAAAACACCCACAGATTAATTGTGGATAGTTTTCGTTGCAATGTTATATAAAGTTTTTCTAATAAAATTAGGTTTAAAAATAATTAATACATACAACCATCAAGATTTTTTTTAAAGAAAAACAAATTGTGAGTCTCATGCGTACCACTAGATGGCAGATCAACATTAAAGAACTAGACAACTGCCATTTAAAAGGACAGAAAATCACTAAAGGGCAAGCTTTTCAATAGAAAAATTATGTATCTTGGTCATGCAAAAAACACATGTCAGCCGTATTAGAGCATCAGCTTACGCTTTTCATGTGGCATATAATGTCTCACATGCATGACTTTTTATAACAAAACTCAAATCTTGAAGCAGAAGTTCATATGGCAGTATTTGTTTCTCACACAACTCCATTTCTAAAGAGGCACATATTTTTATAGCACTACAAACTGCCAGGGAGAGACAGGAAGTACAAAAAAAACACAATTCCAAGATAAAGGGGATGAGAAAAGCTCAGTAATATGAGGACAAAGAAATATATCAAAAACTCACAAGCATTTTACTTTGCCAAATAAACTAAGTCAAATTTTGTATAGCATTTATATAGCATAAACATAAAACAATATTAGCAGTATATTAAGCTTCTAAATAAAAAGCTACTGTATTTCAGCTTAGACAAGAATAACTTTCCCAGTAGAAAAATGTACAATGAATATTGCCTTTGAAAATTATACGGTTCAATTGTTAATAACAGAAAATTAGTCCGTCTCCTCTGTATTATACTAAGTTCTTTTCTCTTTCTTTCAAATATAGCTAAAGGACGAGAAAATTTAAATAAAGGTTAGTATCTCTAATTCTACCTGTTCATCATAGTAATTGTTACAGGCTGAAATAAAAAAACATCTTACAAGAAACTAGATAGATCACTATGCAGTACAGAAGAGATACTTTTAAATATTTTTTTTTAAAAAGCTTGACAGTCTTACCCTAACAACAGTGCTGTCCCCATCTTACATCATTTTCCATTATCATTTTTTTGTTTTGCAATGTGATTATGCCATTAATTTGTCTAGGAAGACCCTATGTTGAAAATGTTTAATGACATTAGCTTCTTTGTGCTGTCACTACAATGCCAATTAGTCAAAGCGTTATTACTGCAAAAAAATATTCATTAAAAAATACAATAATGAAGTTGGCTCACAGAAATAAGGATGTGGTTCCTTCATTTTTTTTTTCTGCATGTGTTTGGAGTTATCTACCCGTGTTTCCCCAAAAATAAGACTGGATCTTATTTCCACAATAAGTACTAGTGCTTATTTTCCTGGGTGTCTTATTTTTTCCTATGTACGGAAAGCCCACTTCTTCTGCTTGCTCATGGCGGGGCAGGAAACTGGGTAGCACAGCAGTGCCGCCGCCGTGAATCAGGGGAGTGGAGCTTCCCCACATGCCCTACTTATGTCAGGGACCCTACAGCCAGGCCACCCACATCCCGACACCTGCCTCGCCTTGCAGTCACAGCACCAACACACTGCTCAACTTCCTGCTCCATTGCAGCCGTAAGTAAGCAGAAGTGGGGCGAAGATCACATGGGCTCCTGTTGCAAATGGCTGCCATCATAAGGCAGGTGTCAGGGCATGGATAGCCTGGTTGGAGGGGCCCTGAAGTAAGCTGGTGCGAGGCACATGGGGCAGCTCCACCATCACCCTGTCTTCCCTTGTGGCTCCAGCATCGCAAGCAAGCAGATGGAGTGGGTAGCTGGGCGATGGCGCAGGCTCTTAAATAGGGCCTTATTTTGGGGAGTAGGGCTTATATTAGGCGTATATATAAAAACATGCTAGAGCTTTGTTTTCAGAATAGGTCTTATCTTAGGGGAAATGGTATATTACTAAAACTCTCATTATCATGACTTTTAATTGGGCAAAACAGTGCATCACATGACAAGCATTTTTTAATGCAAGTATCTCAAATTGGCTAACATATAGAACATTCTCAAGGGCATGAAATCTGGATAGGTTTTCATTGCTTTAGTGCTACTGGCTGCTGCTGGACTAATCTTCATTTTTAACATTCTGTGCTGTGACAGTTTCCCAGCCAGTCTTGCAATCCTCCCCACCCCCCAACAGCACCCATTTATCTGATGGAAGGGAAGGGAAAGGAAGATTTCTGCTGCTTCCTGCCAATTTTCCACAAGGAATGGGAATGCTTTTTTTGCTTTAACATTTCCATGAAATACTAAAACAAACTGTGCAAACTGTTTTTCATTGGGTTTTTCTTAATTTTTTTACCTAAACAGAGAAACAAAGAATTAATCCAAATTTACTTAACAACCATATTACTAATTTAACAACTGCAATGATTCACTTAACAACTATGCCAAGAAAGAACTAAAATGGGGGAAATTCTGTCTCATTTAGCAACAGAAATTTTGGCCTCAGTTGTGGTTTTAAGTGAAGAACTACTGATATGTATCAAACTCTGCTAGGAGTACAATAAGTTTGATTAAGCATTATTTAAAGTTTGTAATAGAATAAGAAAGTGTTTTTAATACATACATGATATGCATTGAATACTTAATACAGGTAGTCCTCAACTACCTGCAACGGATGCTGCAATGGTCCTAAGTGTGAAAGATGGTCATAAGTCACTTTTTTCAGTGCCATTCTATCTTTGAAAAATCACTAATCAAACTGTTGTAAGTTGAGGACTACCTCTATAAGAGAAAATATTTTTATTATTTTTTTAATTATTATTTCTTTTATTCATTATTATTTCTTTTATTCATTGAACATGAAACTCAGTCAACAATCACAAATACATTGACTGGTGCTAATGGTAGTTACGGGTTGCTGCCAACATCCTAGTTATCAACCAAGTACCTTCTTCAAATATATGATGTTCCAAGTAGCGCAGTCTTTTGCAGTTCCGCTGGTGTTATTGCAGGAAGCTGCAATTTCTTAAGG
>JANHFT010007286.1:0-10806 GCA_032467955.1 Pseudoxenodon macrops
CAACTCAGGAAGCTCAAACTGCCCAAAGAGCTGCTGATTCAGTTCTACAGAGGAATTATTGAGTCTGTCATCTGCACCTCTATAACTGTCTGGTTTGGCTATGCAACCAAACAAGACAAAAACAGACTTCAATGGATAATTAAAACTGCAGAAAAGCAATTGCTATCAACTTTCCATTGAGGACCTGTATACTGCACGAATCAAAAAGAGGGCTGTGAAAATATCTACAGAACCCTCACATCCTGGACACAAATTGTTTCAACTTCTACCCTCAAAAAGATGCTATAGGCACTACACACCAAACAGGGGTGGGTTCTAAATTACCTTGCCGGCGGTTCGCTGCCTCCTGCAGCATGTATGCCATGTGCGTGCATACCCTGTGCGCACGCGCATGCGCAGTAGAAAAAAGCCCTGATTTTTTTTAATGACCGAAAACAAGATGGCGACACATGTGCAGTGCTGGAAACTCAGTTTCTGCGCATGTGCAGAAGAAGAAAAAATCCCCCCCAATTTTTTTTTCAAAAAACAAATTCCCAAAAAAACATGGTGGCACCCGCGGAGCAACAGAACTAGCTCCGTGACGTCACCAGCGGCCTACTACCTACTCGGTAGAACTGGTCCAAACCGGTAGAAACCCACCTCTGACATCAAAACAACTAGACACAAGGAGAGTGTTTTCCTGAATGCCATCACTCTGCTTAACAACTAATTTGCACAACACCGTCAAATAATTTACTAAGACTGTATTACTATTATTCTTCTCTTCCTTAGTAGTATCTATCTCTTCCCACTTATTACTATAACCATGTTGCTTATATCTTTCAATTATATTGTTTTATTTGTTTCCTAGTACGATTTGATAGCTTATTAGTAATCTTGACTATCACTAAGTGTTGTATCTTTTTATTGTTGATGAATGTAATTTATTCTCCTTATGTACACTGAGAGCATATACACCTAAGACAAATTCCTTGTGTCTCCAATCACACTTGGCCAATAAAGAATTCCATTTTATTCTATTCTAAATATATGCACACAAGGGCATTTCAACATATACCGTATGCATGAACTTTTTAAGTAGCCTTTGACAAAAAATTTACAAAGACCCCCCAAACTTACTCAGATGTGGAATAGTATATTGGTTAAGTGATTGAACTTTGACAAAACCCAGGTTCAGGTCCATTTGAGCCATGGAAACTCCCTGAGTAGATTTGAATGTTGTCTGAACCCATAGAGTGGAAGAGATTAATAAAGGTAGGGAAGTGAAGGGCTAGTTTAATTATGAATGAAAGGGCTAAAATGTATGCTAAAAAGTATGAATTTGTGTCTATATAGTTGGCTACAGTATATGCATAAGGAAATAGGAATCCTTAGGTGGGGATAACTGTATGTTACACTCCAGTGAGTGATGATAATGAGAAATGGAAGAAATTTTGGAAAACTATTGAATATGAACAAACAGAACAATTGTTCTTGTGAGAGAACCAATGAATGCACACACACAAAAAACCTACAAAAAACAAGTGATTTAAACTATTATATATGTGTCCTGGGAAAATGTTTGGTAGAATTCTACCGGTAATTGAAAAGGCACTATATGTAACAGCGAGCAATACTTGCTGTGACTCTAGCTATGGCTAAATAATTTTTTAGCTTTTGTTTAAATCTCAAGATTTTAATGATTTTGTATTAGTGTTTCTTGTTTTTCCACAATACTCAGTGGAAATAGTGTGATATATGCAGATGAACAGTAGAAGGGATATACCCTTTAACCCAGACCTCTGCATTTTCCAAATGCAACCAATTGGCCCCCATGTAGTACAGACTTCTAGACAAGATGGAACAATGTCCTTCTATGTTCTCACTGTTCTTCTATGTTTTTACTGTTGGAACCATGAAGCTACTCATCATTTCAACTTGCCTCCTCTGAGGAAATGCCATGGTAGCATTTTTGAAACAGTGGAGAAAATGACAGAAAGCTGTCAAGGGAACCAAGAGGCAACCAAGTCAACGGTATCCTGAAAATACTAAACTCTATTATCTGGTAAGTATCAACCTAATACTAGAGAATGTAGCTGTACTTCTACGGAATAATCTCACTGATGACAGTAGGACTTACTTGGAAGCAAATACACTTTGTTTGTAAAACCATTACAATCTGCTGACAAGGATGACATGAATCTATGAATTTATCTTATACCCTGTCTAAACAAAGCTCCATGCCCTTATACTGCTACCTCACAGAGACTTCAGCTCTCTAATAGCCTTATCAGAGATCTGTCTTAATTAGGTCTGGTTTAACTAGGAATGCCAGAAGCTAACCTGGGATCAAGCATGTTGTTTTCGCTTGGTTTTCTGAAAAACCTTGAAGACCTGGCCCTTTGGGGAATATGACTGGAGGTGGTTGATCGACTAATAATAGTCCCCACTTCCCAGTGTGTGTGTGTGTGTGTGTGTGTGTGTGTGTGTGTGTGAGTGCATGTGTAAAATGTTGTAAGTGTTGCCTGGTGGCAAGATTGGCAGCAAATAAATTTAATAGACCTTTCCTAACCTGTGCATTACAAATATATTGAAAATGAAATTCCCAACCTTAATATTCCTCTAACATGTCTTGCAAGGCTTGAGAACTTATGGTATAAATCCAGAAGTGTTTTAGTCTCCAATGATTAGAAATCAGAAAACATACTAAGAGCTATGAGAACAACGTAAAACAAAAGATATGATGATATTGTTTTAAACCAATGGTTATAATCATGTTTGCGTACTAAGAAGGAAGCTAGAAGGAAATCATCCTGTCCATAGAACTTGGCTTGTTTTATTAAGCATTTTCAACAAAATGTGTGACAAAACCTTACTACCTAAGAATCTACTTTTCAGCGAGTAAGCTAATGGGCAGACATTAGGACAAAATATTTATTTAGCAAAACATAGGTTTCAGCACTGCCCTTCTATACATCACAAATAACATTGTTTTAATCGGTTGGTAGATCCATTTCCAGCATAGACTTTCCATTTTTATCATTTGCTTTTTAAACCAATCACCAAGGAAGCATTGTTTTATTGCTCTTCACTGCTTTTATGCAACGTAAAAGCTGAGTATCGTGAAACAGACGTGAACTCAGACACTTGCAATTATTTATTTAAATAATCATTGTTACTGGGAAATTGGTCTCAGCTTCAGGCTGATTTCTTTGAGTGACTGCCAGGATCCTTTCCAATTCATCCATACAATTCCATCATCTGTTCCATGTTTTGTCATTTCTGGGGTGTAGTGTCCACCCCAGTAGTATCTACCATTTGGATTGGCTGAATGACAACGATTATACCACCAGCCACCGCCATCTTCTTTAGAACATTGCTTTTTGGGATCTGGATGTATCCTGTGAATTAATTATACAAAACAGTTAAAAGAATAGATACCAATAACTAAAATGTAAATACATACCATGAATCTTGTCTTATCTTATTGTGTGTATATATCTACCGCTGTGACACACATAACAAAAAGAAAAAAAGAAAAAGAAAAGAAACATTCCATTTTTGACTTCTTTGATTTTAGTTGTTGCACTTTTAAATGTCTATATTTCCCAATAAAGTGCATTCATTTAGTATTTACTGTACCTGAAACTTTCTTAAATCCCAAACAAAACAATATGGAATATTGCTTTAACATAGTTTTTATATATAAGATAGCACATCAGAAACAACTGTATTTTACTTAGATAAGGTTACTTGTTTTAATCAATTTAACTGCTCTAAAAGATCAGCTGTCCAAAAAAAGGAATATCAGATACTCATAATTTTACTTTTTGGCTATTCTTTATAATCTATTCCAGACAGAAAAGCAACACTGTTAACAGCTCCAATGAAGAGTTAAAATGGTTATGGTATTGAACTAAGATCAAAGAGACTGGCAGTCACTTTTTCACAACCTAATTTGTTCCATAGATGTGCTGGGGGAAAAAAAGTGGAAGAAAAAAATACTACAGTTTTCATTCAACCTTCAGTTCCCAGAGAAAACGTGGGATTTAAAAAACTGGACAAATGATATGATTTTCTGTAATGAATTTCACTGAGTTCAACTGAGCTCATTCACAAGGAACTATAGACATTTTTTTTTTAACCAAACAACATCTTCTGTAGGAGGAGGATTTGAAAATGTATTTCAAAGACTTTTTTGCGGAAGTGCTATATAAAACTATAAGGAAACCGAATGAAAAAGCATATACTTACCATCCATCGTTGTCTCTGTCAAAGGTGCTGAAGAACATGCCATTATGGATTGTCATTGTTCTGTTTTCACCAAATAGCTGTGAAGCTCCTTCTAAAAGTGCATTTCCGGCTGTGCCCCTGTAGTTACTAACGGAGAGCTGGTATTTGTTGTTTTCATTCTGCATACTGAAGCCTCTATAGTGAGCCTTAACTTTAGTGCCATCCCAATCTTTCAGTTCAATTAAAAGTTCAGTAGATCCCAATTTGCTAATCTGGTTGATTTTATCATTTCCAAGCCAATATTCACCTATAACACAAAATAAATCCCCTGAAACTCTTTTCATCAAATTTTAAGCAGTGTATTCAAACCTGAACTGAACCAAAGTCATTCTGGATATATGAAAAATATGGTTTATATGTCCTTATTACCTTTTCCAGTATTCTGAATCCATACTTAAAAGAATGGCATGGCAACTTGCTGGTGACTGGTTGAATGTTCTTTTTATTGAGGTCAAAGCAATTTGACAAAGACTTTTTCTAAGTCTCAACGTCTTTTTTATATTTTGTGACCAGAACTTGATGCAGTATTTCAATGTTGGCCAGACTAAGGCTTTGTAAAGTTGTACTAATACTTCACAAGTTACACCAGACCAACAATGTATCATATTACTGACAAGGAAAAGTAGCTGGTACCAGTGGTGGGATTCAAACATTTTTACTACCAGTTCTACTGGCTTGGTGGGCGTGGCATGGCATGGTGGCCATGGCTTGGTGGGCGTGGCAGGGGAAAGTTACTGTAAAATCCCCATTCCCTCCCCACTCCAGGGGAAGGATACTGCAAAAGTCCCATTTCTTCTCGATCAGCTGGGACTCGGGAGGCAGAGAATAGATGGGGGCAAGGCCAGTCAGAGGTGGTATTTACCAGTTCTCTGAACTACTCAAAATTTCCATTACCAGTTCTCCAGAACTGGTCAGAATCTGCTGAAACCCACCTCTGGCTGGTACCATAGTAAAAAAAAATGTTTGGTAATATGGAAACCCAACTTGAACACTTTTTTAAACAGTTAACAAATGATGTTCACAAAAAACATAGAAATGCAAGTAACTGGAATAAATGCAAGTAAATTAGATTTACAAATGAAATTTGATTTGAAACTGGTAGATTCGGTGAAAGAGACTAAAAGAGATATGGATGTTATAGACAAAATTCAAGCTTGGTCTCTTTTACAACAGAAGAAAAGTGACTGCATTTCTTTTTTTGAGCTTTGTCATTTAACTTTTGAATAAAATAAAAATTTAAAAATGTAAATCATTTAAAGAAAAAAAAAGAAATATCTGTTACATTTTGCATTAGCAAAATTTGCAACTGTTAACTATGTATTGGTACACACTGCTGGAAAACAGATTCTTACCTGGGGTGTCACAGTAGTTCTTTCCACCACTGGAAGCAATATTTCCAAATCCTTTTTTATATGCGTCCCATTTTCTTCCAAAGCTAACACTCCCATCTTGGCGATTTTGAATTAGAAGCCAACCTGTTCAAAACGATAACGATTATAATAAGGATTATATAGTCCACTTTCTTGAAATATTTCCATAAAGCTCCATAACTGGAGGATGGGGAAGGGACATGATGCCCTTCGTAGAGTTCTCACTCTGAATGGACACCCCCTTGTTATCACTGTTATGCTTAGCCAATCATGTGCCTTTTATGTTCTGTCTATTGCCCTAGAAAAAAAGATCCCAGCATTTGGAAATGGATCTTCTTGTTTTTTGCTCTTAGCATTGTATACATACAGTACTTGAAGAAGCACTTCAATCATTCTTTAAATGATTTAAATTTTTTTAATTTTATTTTATTCAAAAATCAGGGGTGGGTTCCAGATATTTTTGCTGCCGGTTCTCTCAGGGTCATGCTGCATGTGTGTGTGTGAAGCGTGTGCGCGGACACGCAGCAATCAAAACTAGCTTCTGCGCATGCTCATAAGCAAAATCCAAGATGGTGGCGCTCACGGAGCCACTGACGGGACCGGCTCCATGACATCATCGCCAATTTAATACCGGTTCTATAGAACCAGATAGAACGGGTAGGAACCCACCTCTGAAGTGAATATTATAAAGTTGGCGACTCCATCATGTGAAACCATTTTGATTAAGGATACTAGCTTAACACATACCTCCATTTTCTGTGGTCATATCACAATACGCTCTGAATGGTTTAAAGAAAGGATCAGGCTGAACAAGGTACAACTCAGACGTTTCACCTCCTTTTCGATATATGTCTTCACACTCTGCAAACAGAAATCCATTATCTATATAGTTTAGTGAGCAACAAAAAAGGTGCTGAACAGAGGAATAAGTAAACAACAGAAATCTACAACATAGTTAAAACTGTACGGGGAAGGCTTGAAGATTTTATCTGCAGTAAACACCTATCATAGAATTTTCAAGTTTCTGCTTGCTTTTGGGATCATCTCTGCCTTACCTAGGACTAAATGTCTTTTTTAGAAATGCTGATTTGGAAATTCTTTTGTCCATCCCACTGTAAGGATTGAATTTGGCCATACAGAAGCCATTAGTGTTGAGGTTAAAAATAACTATTATATAAACATGGAATTTTCAAGGCCAAGGGAAGAACAACTAAACAAGGGTGGGGGGAAAAGGTCTAGGATGTAAACTTTGAGGCCGATCAATCTTTATTGCTTTCTTCACATTAGACAAATCTTCTGTGTATACATGACTTCTTTCTTATCCGAACTAATGGAGTTTATCATGTCCGTTAGTCATATCTATGCTTCTTCTGCTGTTTTTGAATATGGCAATGAGTTTATGAAGTCAAGCTTTTCGGTTGTGTTGTTGAGAAGTCTAACTTTAAACAATGTCTGAATTCAGGCTTTCCGGACACAGTACCTTTACAGATAAGCCCATGATGTACAAAGGATAAAGAGATACTTTTAAAATATGTGCTATTAACTTAATGTCCATGAATTCGCACATATTCTTCTAGATCAGGGGTTGGCAACCTTAAACAGTCAAAGAGCCACAAAGGTCCTAACTGGAATCCCCCTGTTCAATTCTGGAGCCAACCAGAAGTCTACTTCCTCCCGCCATAGTCTTCTCCTAGCGTGGCGTCCTTTTTCCTCTGCTGACTGGAAGTCCGGTTCTCCCACCATAGAGTCTCCTCCTAGCGCGGCATCCTTTTTCCTCTACCTGCCCTAACTGAAAGCCCTATCAATTGTGGAGACGACTGGCAACAGGGAGCTGCAGCAGAGGGATGAAAGAGCCACATGCGGCTCCAGAGCCGTGGGTTGCTGACCCCTAATCTAGATGGTTGCGAAATAATGGGAAGGAAAGCAAAAACAGTCAGGTTGCTGCAGGCTAGAAAGAGTAACTTATGAAGCTATAAATGCAGCATTTCTTGATCTAATGTCAAAGGAAAGAAAGAAGAAGGCTATCAAAGAATAAAGGTAGCCCATCCACACATAACTCTAGTTTCATATATCACGGGTCTCACATCTAACCACAATGGCATGTAGGCCTCGAAGATTTTCATTTACACCTCAGAACTGTCAATAGCCAGTTACAAGGGCCATGAGAGACAGCATGAGAATCTAGGGATTTTGGATTCAAAAGGTGCTTCAGTGTTATGTAGCGCAATGATCCAGGATAAATGTTGGTAATCCAAAGAGGTACAACACTGCTACAAAAGCAATGGGCAATGTTGACCTTTGTAGGAGGCTGAAATGTAAGGGTCTCCCCATGATTTCAGCAGTCTAAGCTATCTAAGAATCTGTCTCCTTTCTAAGACCAAAGCAAGTGAGAGAAATGAAACATTACCTTTGCCACTCACAACTGGGACATTGCAAGAAACTGTACAAGCGGTTTGGCATTCAGACAACTGTGACGTAATGGCGTTTTCTAGTTTTTGTAACTTTTTGTTCAAAGTATCCACAACTGAACGAAGAAGTCGTAAATTGGATGGAATACTGTTATCTAATTTCTCTTTGATGAAAGTGTAGTGTTCCTCAAGTTCTCTGTTATATTGGGAAATTAAATTCTGGTTATCTGGAGATAAAAAGAAATAAATGTGAAGAGGTGGCAAGCTTTTTTAAAAAAAAAACAAAATACATTTAACAAGATTTTTCATTCCCTTCCAATTCCTGTACTATGCTTATTTCTAGACTGTACAGGATAAAGAACTCAGGCTTCCCAATCTATGTAAATTTCTATGAACAGGTGACACTATATGCAACATCAATAATTACAATTTTGCAGTTTTATCAATTGCAGTTTTATAAACCAGGGCTTCTTGCTTTTTTCTTCTTAGACAAAGATCACAGATGATTGAGGGCCATATCTGCTTACTGGATCTAGTACTTGACTGGTATTATTATATTAATTTACGGTAAGTAGTTTTTAATTCTTGGGTTTCCTGATTACTTATTTGTACCCTATGACTATCATTACATGTTGCACCTTATCATTCTTGACAAATTTATCTTGTATTTTTATGTACACTGAGAGCACATGCACCAAAGACAAATTCCTTGTGTGTCCAATCACACTTGGCAATAATGAATTCTATTCTATTCTATTCTATTCTATTCTATTCTATTCTATTCTATTCTATTCTATTCTACTTGTACTACAATGGTTTGGTCTACAGCTTAGGCTAAATGTGTGTGGAGATTCTCTGCCATCCAGGTGATGGTTGTCCCAAAGGTTTTTTTTTCAAGAAGCAACTGGACTTTCTTGTTTCTCTTTGAAGACATTTTGCTTCTCATCCAAGAAGCTTCTTCAGCTCTGACTGGATGGCGGGGAATGGAAGGATTTATATTCCTTGCAGACAAGTCAAAGGGTTAAAGTTTAGGCTAAAACTAAACTTTAATTTAGGCTAAAACCAATTTTTTTGTTTTTTTTGTGGTAGTGGGGGATGAACCCCAAAAAGCAGCAAGAGGAGGATAAAAAATTTAATGTAATTTAGTTTTAAAAGAATTACAGTTCAGCTGGAATTTTTGGAGGCCCCTTCAGAAATGCCCCAACTCTTTCCAGGATTGCATGCAACCTCAAAGAGATAAATCCCTTGTGATTCTTAGTATTTTCTGTTTATGATTGTTGTATTTTACTCCAGTACAAGAAAGTGTGCCTTTGGGTGCACCTTCTGGAGTACACCAGCAGGAGGCACAATTGAGCATCCATAGATTTCCCAGGCAAGATTTGATTGGCGCCAAAGGGAACAAAATACCTGTATTTCCAGAGATCCATCGCTATGTTTCTTATGATTATGTCAGCCTGATTGTGCAACTGCATTCCCTACATTAACAAACTATATTAACAAAAGTTGAGCAGACGCTGATCAGGTGCTTTAAGGCTTTTAAAAAATAATAATGATCTTCATTCTGTATTTGTGAATTCTGTGCTCTCAACTGACATTCCCTTGGGGTGACTCAGACTTCAGTAATTTCCTTTGACACCTGCAGTAATGACAATATGATGACTGAAATGAAGAACCTGGTGTTTAAAGCAACCCCTGGGGGCTCTGGCGGTTTTCCAAGTTGCCAGGGGCAGTTAATTGCTTTGTTTTTTTCTAACTTTCTTTTACTCTCCCTGAGAAAGTTGAGACACTTATAATCATAATAATTAAGTGGTTGCTTCTTTCCCCCTTCTAAGGGTATACAGAGTTCTCAATAAGCTGTGAGAGGTAGTGACAGAAAGCCTTGAGGGAATATGGCTGAAATTAAAATAAATAATGGCAAAGGGCCAAACATTTCACATTGCACAGCAGACAAATTGCCTTGTCTTCCTGCGCTACCCAGATGGTACAGCATCAGCAATAGGCTGAAATACAATACACGCTTAGGCCTGCCTAGAGCAGCTGCTTTGCAGGCTAAAGTTAAGAAATGACTTATCAAATGAATTTATTGCATGTACTTCATTGGTGATTGCCACCTGCTTCAATGAAATGCCAAGTCAGTTAGGCACACAGAACCAGGGGTGAAATCCAGCAGGTTCTGACAGATTCTGGAGAACCGGTATGGGAAATTTTGAGTAGTTCAGAGAACCGGCAAATACCACCTCTGGCTAGCCCCAGAGTGGGGTGGGAATGGAGATTTTGCAGTATCCTTCCCCTGCAACGCCCACCAAGCCACGCCCAAAGAACTGGTTGTAAACAAAATTGAATTCCACCACTGCACAGAACCGTATACAAGTGAGTCTTGGATTCAATGGATCTAATTTAAAGGACTTTGGATGCAGCAGACCAAACCATTTTGCATCCCTTTGTAATAATAAGAGGCCTGCTGCATCCAAAGTAGTGAAGTGTTAATACCACTTTATAATCCCTTGGTTAAGGCCACGTTTGGGATACTGCATCCGGTTTTGGTTGCCACGATGTAAAAAAGATGTTGAGACTCTAGAAAGAGTGCAGAGAAGAGCAACAGGGATGATTAGGGGACTGGAGGCTAAAACATATGAAGCCCCTCAGTCAGGAACTGGGTGTGTCTAGTTTAATGAAAAGAGGACTAGGGGAGACATGATAGCAGTGTTCCAATATCTCAGGGGTTGCCACAAAGAAGAGGGAGTCAAGCTATTCTC
>JANHFT010007286.1:45063-55822 GCA_032467955.1 Pseudoxenodon macrops
AGTATAAGACGCACCTGAATTATCAGCCCCAATTAGGGGGAGAAAAGGTGCGTCTTATACTCAGAAAAATACGGGTAGATAAAAATCTAAAATAATAATGAAATACGCTGCAAAACAAAATCAAAAGGAGTCCCATTCAACTGACACTAAATGCCTGGAAGAAGGACTTAAGGACTTTCATACAGGCAAGTTGGGTCCTGTTGGGTGTGTGGCAGGGAGACGGGGTCACTCCAGAGAGCAAGGAAATTAATTAAGTTAAAATATTAAACATGAACATAAATGTCAAGAGTAGTACCTGGGTCAGAAAAAATATATCTACATTTGCCAAGCACAAGCAACTAGAACCACTTGTGGATGGCCCAAAGAGATATTTTATTATTAATCCCCTATAGAGTAGCCTCTGGTGAGATAGGCAGCAAATAAATGTAACAAATAAATGTATATTGCCAGAATTTTGCCAGATATATACCTGATGTCTCAGATGTTTTCTCCTCCCATTAACTGGAATACCTCTCTATTTTCCATGGTAGGAGCCCCTCCCCTTCAAACAGTGATTCCACCACAACATTCTTCTTCCTAGCATATTCCAGAAAGTGCAGATCCACTTTTTGAATCATTGAGCACCACTTTGTGCTGCGGCTCCATGGCGCAGGCCTTGCTGCTTTCATATCTTTGTTGATGGTGTCTTGCCATCTCTGTTTTGGGCGCCCGCAACGTCACTGGCCCATTGACTTCTAGTTGGTAGGCCGTCTTGGCAACTGTGGAAGGTGCTACTCTCATGACATATCCATAACAGAGGAGTCGGCCTTCTCTCATCTTTATAATTGGTGCCACACTAAAATGTTGTCAAATTGTGTCGTTTGTGATGTGGTCAAGAAGGGAGATGCCCGATATCCAACAGAGCATTCGCATTTCCATGGCATGGAGATAGCTTTTGGTCCCACCACAACATTATACTCTATAAATTCATTCATGATATACACACAAATTGATAATATAGTAAGGATTACTAATGGCCTATTGAAACAGGAATGGCTTGTCTGATTCTGATCTGCATGGAGATTATAGTCTTGCAGTCTACATAATCCCATGCACAAATCATTTCTAATTAGCTGTAATGGTGTCTGATGCTGAAAATAAAACACCCTGAGATGAAATGCATTAGGAGTGCTATCCGCTTCTTTACAAAGAGGTTACTTTAGAGTAACATTTGTTTCTGAGCTGCAAACATACATTTCTGATCAGTTTTAAATTGTCAGCCTAGTAGGCGCTCTGTGGTTCAGTTCATGAATCTTGTATTGAAACAGTTTTATATGGTCTTTGTATGGAACAGCATATTTTTCCAATGTTCTTTTACAGGGGAAAACACAGACAATTATAATTCATCTGTTTAATAAGTTTAGGCATTTCAAAATAAAGACTAGCAGAATACTTTTCATTTAGTTATTTGCAACACAAGGGAAGATATTTCTTTCAGTTTTTGCTAGTTGTTAGAATATGTCTAGGTTACGGCAAAAACAACTCAATTCTCCAAGGGACATTGTCTCATTAGATATGACATAATGACTAGACTTATGCTTTAGAGATCACAGCTAGCTTTCTGTCCTGAGAAAAAACCAATTTTTTTCAAGGTTTTGTAGGAAGGCTGTTGAGCAGGGTTTCACCGAGTCTCACATGTGGAAGAAATATACAGTCAAAACTATGACTGCATAAGTCTGCATTTACATGTTTCTTTGGACGTATGTCTTCTTGAATTAAACTGAGTTTAAATATGAACAGATACATAAAAGACAAATCGTTTATATATGGTGCTATTGAGATGAGGATGAGAATTTAAATTTAGATGTGACCAACTCCAGTGACTCCACATGGCACACAATTAAAAAACAAAAAAATAAAGAGAAAATCTGATGCATTTGAACAATTACATTCTAAATAGTTTTAAACTTTATTATTTCTATCTTGGTTTTAACTGCTTCGTGCCAAAATTCAATATTTGAAACTTTATAAGGTAAAAACCAAAAATCTACCATTCCAGAGAGTAACAGCCGAGAAAGCACACTACTTGTGTTGCAAACTATGGTATTGTTCAATTAAAGGGACCCCAAAAGTGGCAATGTTGTATGTTTGTGTTATTATATTCCTTTGGGTCCTTGTCCTAAAATTATTGTTTTAGAGCATGACTTTCTACTGGCTAACCTAACTGGGCTGGTAGGAAGGCGCCATTTCACTTCTTCATAGTGTTATATAGATTATTTTTTTTACTATTAGATTAATTTGAGCGTGATCTAGTAGTAGGTGCTTACCATATTTACTTGAAAGGAACTAATATTGTCTGGGATATGGAAGTTAAACATAAGAAGAGGCTTACAGCTTGGCATTCCCAAGGAATTCTTACTTTTCATCATGTTTTAGTGGAACTATATTGTCACTGGATTTATTTAAAAAAAACTTATTTGCTCATCTGAGACAGATCTAAAATGTGAGCAGGATGCAGTGCTTAGCAATTCAAGTTATTTTATGCTCATTTAAAAAAAAATTGAAATCTCAAGAGTTGTTTTTCCCCCCTTCTTTCAATAGAAAATAGAGGTGTGTTTTTTCAATTGAAATAAATATATAACAACATAGCAGGCTGTTTTGCCTGCGTATTCTTTTTCTTTCCTCCTGATACTAGCAGATGGTTATTATGGGGCAAGGGTGCTCCCCTCCTCAGTCCTTATATTAGCAGATGGCTAAAGGAGTTTCTATGCAGGTAATCATTATGGTATTTCAGCATCTTTGCCTTTGTAATACCACTGATATAAAACAGGATGGAGCATGGATTAAGAGAACAAATACATTAACTACTTTTCGGGAATTTGGAGGAGCTATTTCCTTTTTTTCTCAGCAAGGTTAGATATAGTTTACTGTACAAAATATTGTACACTGAAGTAAAAACAAGGCTAGAGAAAGCACAAACAGCATTTATTCAAAATGAGAAAGGTCTTCTGCAGTCACGACATAAGCTTAAGATTGAAAATCAGGCTTGTCAGATGCTACATCTTTTCTATCCTGCTCTACAGAGTAGAGTGTTGGTCTCTGACAGAAAGCCACTTGAAGAGACTAGAACAGGAGTCAGCAACCCGTGACTCTGGAGCCGCATATGACTCTTTCATCCCTCTGCTGCAGCTCCCTGCCACTGGTCAGCACCACAATTTTCAGAGGAGCTTCCAGTTTGGGGGGTGAAGCATGGAGTGCCAGGAGGAGGCTCTATGGCAAGGGGCGGGGTTTCTGGTCAGCTCTACAATTGATAGGCCTTTTGGTTAGGACAGGTAAAGGAAAAAGGACACACTAGGAGGAGACTATGGTGGGGGAACCGGATTTCTGGTCAGCTCCAGAATTGAACAGCAGACTTCTGGTTAGGAACTTTGTGACTCTGAGGGTTTAAGGTTGCTGACCCCTGGACTAGAAGCATTTGAAATGTGAATTTACAGGCCGCTGTTACGTATAAATCGGGTTGACAAAATCAGAAATGAGGTGATAAGCCGCCTGGGAAAGCAAAGGGTAATCGTCAAAACCATAAAAAAGCAAAAGTTAGAATATCTTGGACATGTGATGTGACACCCAGAAAAATACGGCATATTATACTTAATCCTCCAAGGAAAGATTGAAGACAGATGAGGTCCAGGCAGAAGAAGAACAACATGGCTTCAAAATCTAAGGGACTGGTTTGGACAAAACCACACTTTTTCGTGCGGCTGTTGATAAAAATAGGATCGCCAACATGATCACCAATGTCCAATGAAGGATATGGCAGAAGAAGAAGTACAAAATATTGATTGTCATGCTCCAAACAATAAAATATCTCAATTTTATATATCACAAAAAATAGGGGGAAATTAGAAGTATAAGTACAAAAGTAAAAATAGCTCAAGAGAATAATAATAATAAAAATAATAATTTGTAATTTTGAAGAATCATTTGGTCACTCAGGGAAGTGTAGCTCATTTTGTGTATCTGGAATAAGAATTATTTTTGCCTCCAAGTTTAATTAAAGATAACAATGAAATGCAAGTACATTTGCATACAATAACATCTTTAGCAAGCACACAAAGTTCCTTTGCATTAGAAAAACAAATAAGCATCTTGATCCTAAACACATTTCTTTGAAAGCTAATCCCATTATACATGCCAGAATTCTTCCAAGTAAGAATGAGTTAGCCAGCATCTCCAATCAAAGCAAATTCCATTAGCATCTGCTATGAAGCCTCTGCTTGCAGAATACACCTGCAATTAGAAAGGAATGGCTGTCATTAAAGCTCAATCAACTTCAAAGCACTTTGAATACTTATTTTAATACAAATGTTGATGGTATATATTCCTCTGACTTGATCATTTGAAAGTTTTATGCTAAACTGGTTATCTACTAGTATTTGACTCAATATGGAATGATAATTACATGGCATTTACCTTTCTTTTTTTCATATCCAGTATATGGTTGTGATAGATCATAAACAAAATGCTAAATAACCAAAGTTTTGGCATGACCACAGTTGGCTTTTATGTAAACCATGAAGGAGATTGAAGCTGAGATTTGTCTTAAATTGGCAACACATTCACCATTATTTTAAGACTTGGGGAATGAGCTAAAAGCCATTTTAAAAGCAAGTAATAGTTCCAATTTCCTGAAAATAAGTTAATGTGATGGAATATTTGTTCTCTTAATCTACTAAACTTTGAAAGAGAAAGAAAAAAACTTATTTTAATCAACTACAGATTTGCAGGCACTCTTCCTATATATAGATATTTTAAAAAGAAAAGATATGCCCTATTATCTTAATGCTCTTTACATTCTTTTATATTTTTTGGTCAAAACTGAGATTTGTGTGATCTAAGAACAGGCAGCTAAGATAACACCAGGACAAAGGTAGTTTGCTTCTATCTTTCTTTTGCTGATTTTCCAAGAGGTTTTTAAAAAGGCAGAGACCTGGGCTATATCACAAAACCCATGTTCCCTAAATTAATATACTACAATCCACATTTAAAAAACCCAAAATCTTTACACATGTGGAGAATGCCAAATTCTCATACATGACAAAGTATGGTATGAGACTATTGTTGGTGAGTACTACTGATTATCTAAAAGGAATTGCTTCTCACAAGGAAATTGCACGCTTTTCAAATTAGAATGGGGGAAAGGGAAAGGGGAAGTACAAGATTACCTACAAGGTCCCTTCCAACTCTGTTAATCTAATTATTTCTTCTTGATCTGATCCTAATCAATAAAATTTGGCAGACAAAGTGAATGTAATGGAAACTGAGAAAATGCAGCCATGTGATTTTGACATTCTTAATATTAAGTGAAATTAAAGCTGAATATTGTCAAACGTGTATCTTGGACATCCAAGAATTCAGGCGATCAAATTGGGTGACAATTCCTAAAAAAAAAAAGATGCTGGTAGTTCTCATTTTATGACCGTAATGGGCAGGCTCAATGAGACAGCCTTGCTTAACAACTCCCTGCTCTCTAGGATGCAGCCCTTCAACGAAGGTGTGTTGATTGTTAATCAGAGCACAGGATGCCTCAGAGATGGGAGAAGCCTTTAGAGAGCACAGGGTCAGGCCCACAGTTTTCTCACACATACCCAAAACACCCCATGCTCTGCTTCCTGCCCTTTGGGTACCCTGAGACCTTTTCCCTTTCTCTCTGGGTCTTGCAAGCATTTCCCTCTGCCCCCAGGTCCCTGCAGTCCTTTCCCTCACTCAACAACTTCTTGCAGGCCTTTTCCTACTACCAGTAGGTCCCTGAAAGCCATTCTCTGCTCTATCGAGTTCCCTCAGCCCTGTAGGGCCCCCATAGCTTTCCGCAGTGCTGTGTTAACAGTGCTGTCAATGCAGATTGCATTAACGAAGCCTAAGGCCTGCTGGGACATGGTGGGCAAGTGAAAGATATGTGGGGGGGAATAGGCAGTGTGTGTGTATGTGTGTGTGTGTGTTGAAGCATTCCTGCAACCAGTTCAGAGGTGGGTTTCAGCAGGTTCTGACCAGTTCTGGAGTACCAGAATATATTGGAGGTGGTGACCCTTTGAGAGCTATATGCAATGAAATGTAACTTTAATGTATGTGGATTAGTGTACATTGAAAATGACAATAATGTTATTCTAAGTCTAGGATACATATAGGCATAAGGTGTGGAAGGTTACAATACAAAAATACAGATAGTGTTCAATTTACAACAGTTTGTTTAGCGATTGTCCAAAGTTACAACTGAAAAAAGTGACTTATGACCATGTAGAGTAGAGTAGAGTAGAATAGAATAGAATAGAATAATAGAGTTGGAAGGGACCTTGGAGGTCTTCTAGTCCAACCCTGTTTAGGCAGGAAACCCTACACCTCTTCAGACAAATGGTTGTCCAATCTCTTCTTAAAAACTTCCAGTGTTGAGTATTCACAATTTCTGGAGGCAACTTGTTCCACTGGTTAATTGTTCTAACTGTCAGGAAATTTCTCCTTAGTTCTAGGTTGCTTCTCTCTTTGATTAGTTTCCATCCATTGCTTCTTGTCCTGCCTTCAAGTGCTTTGGAGAGTAGATTGACTCCCTCTTCTTTGTGGCAACCTCTAAGATATTGGAACACTGCTATCATGTCTCCCCTAGTCATAGAATAATACAGTTGAAAGGGACCTCAAAGGTCTTCTAGTCCAACCCCCTGCTCCAGCAGGAGACCCTATGCCATTTCAGACAAATGGTTGTCCAGTCTGTTTTTGAAGGCTTTAGTGATGAAATATCAAAGGTGCTTTTTCAGGAGTAAAAATCTCTATTCCCTCCCCATTCTGGGGCCAGCCAGTGGTGGTATTTGCCGAGTTCTCTGAAATACTCAAAATTTCCGCTACCGCTTCTCCAAACTACTCCAAACTTCCGCTACCGGTTCTCCAGAACCTCTCAGAACTTGTTGGGTTTCACCCCTGGCTAGGTCCAACCCATTTTATGACTGTCACGACTAACATTGGGCAGACTCCGTTATGGTCATAGGTTGAAGATTACTGTAGATACAATAACGCTGAATGCACATTCTAAAGAAGGCCCGATTTGCATCGGTACTTTCTGCCTGCTATCTTATCCATTGAAAACATCTTCCACCTCCATCCCGGCTACTGTTGTCCAACAGGTTATTTATTCCCCAATTCCTGGTTAATACTTAAATGGCAGCTCACCAGCAACTGTCAGCCAAAAATTGGGAAGTCGAAAACCATCCTGGAGAAAAGTATTAGGAAATGGCCTGTATCACTGCCAAGAAAACTGCACAGCTGCCTCTATGCACGTACTCGAAATTAAACTTAACTTGAAGAAAACTTAAAACTTTTGTTCGGCAGTTAACTGCTAAACAGTGAACCGCTGTTATTTTTATAAAATGGCTTTTTTCAGCCTCGGAAGGCCACATGCGGACAAGGGTGATGAAGGGATGTCATTTAAGATACCCTGGTGGGAACTCCAGGACTACCTGTAAAGTAATTCCTAATTGAGTTGAGGAGAGATTTAGCAACCCTGGAAATAGAATTCTTTATACAATTCTTTATTGGCCCAGTGTGATAAGACACACAAGGAATTTGTCTTTGGTGCATATGCTCTCAGTGTACATAAAGAGAATAAAATACATTCATCAAGAATAAATAGAATAAATAGAGTTGGAAGGGACCTTGGAGGTCTTCTAGTCCAACCCCCTGCCTAGGCAGGAAACCCTACACCAGACAAGTGGTTATCTAACATCTTCTTAAAAACTTCCAGTGTTGGAGCATTCACAACTTCTGGAGGCAGGTTGTTCCACTGATTAATTGTTCTAACTGTCGGGAAATTGTTAAATGAATCACTGCAGTTGTTAAATTAGTAACACAGTTGTTAAGTGAATCTGGGTTCCCCATTGACTTTGCTTGTCAGAAGGTCACTTGAACCTGGGACACTGGGACACTGCAACCATCATAAATATAAGTCAGTTGCCAATGGTTTGCATTTGATCATGTGACCATGGGGATGTAGCAATGGTCATGTATGAAAAATGGTCATAAGACACATTTTTCAGTGCTGTTGCAATTTGCTGTAATAGTCCCTAATGAACTATTGTAAGTTGAGGACTACCTATACATCCAAAGGATGGGGTAAGTACTGCATTTCTAAACAATTCACAAACAGAAACTTCACAGGGCTACAAATGGCACTAGTTCTGTTTTATAAGCGCAAGAAGACCCAGATCAAATCAAGATGATAACAAAAATTAGAACTGAATCATCTCGGTGCGTACAATGAATGGCTGAGAGAACAAGATATGCTTAGCTTATTGAAGAGAAGGGCGTGATAGCAGTCTTCCAGTACTTGAGGAGCTCTCACAGAGAAGAGGGGGTCAACCTATTCTCCAAAGCACCTGAGGGCAGGACAAGAAGTAACAGATGGAAGATCACTAAAAAGATAACCAACCTAGAACTAAGGAGAAATTTCCTGACAGTGAGAACAATTAATCAGTGGAATAACTTGCCTCCAGAAATTATGGGTGCTCCATCACTGGAGCTTTGCAAGAAGAGGCTGGACAGCCAATTGTCCAGAATGGTGTAAGGTCTCCTATTTGAGCAGAACTCCAAAGTCCCGTCCAACCTTGTTATTCTATGTTTTGTGTAGTGTGATGCTTAATGTAATGTTTACCAATATTTTTAGAGAGCCCTTTCTATGTTGACATCTCCACCAAAGATCTTTATTTGCTGTTTTAAAAACAACTGCATCCACAGCACGTACCAGAGTACTTTCAATTGCTACCAAAAAAAATGGGCAAAACTTAACATGGACCTGTAAGAGCACAGCAAAATCTCTTCTAACTCTCCCTGGTGGAGATGAATTGTGATAGTAAAGGACCACTTGGCTTTCAAGAATGCTAACCATCCAGCAGTGACCTTCTCAACGAAACACCCCTAACCATGAGGCAGAAGATTCCCTGACACTAAGAAGCAACATCAGTGGCCAACATCATCCAAATCTAGTCAAAGCAACATGGACATGCCTTACCCAATTACAGGGGTGTGCAAAGTTGGCAACGTTTAAGACTTGTGGACTTCAAACTCTCAAGAGTTCCTCAGCCAGCCATGTTGAAGCCCACAAGTCCTAGAATTGCCAGGTTTGGAGAGCCTTGCCCAATCAGATCTAACTACTCCTATCCATTCCAACAATCGACCATCTGAAGGTACCTTGGCTCTTTGTCCAGGTGTATCATCGCTGCAAGGCGATCGAGAGTTTTGCCTTGGCTCTCTTCCTCTTCACCAGGATGACTAAGCCAAGTAGGAAGCTCTTTTTTGTGGGTGGTTTAGCAGCAGGTGCAGCAGGTCACTGGCAACCATCTCCTGGCTCCAGGTTGGGAGTCAATAATAAGCATTGGCTCCCAATTTTATTTTGTTAGGAGAGGAGAGGAACCAGCAAATGCTCCTGGTTCACAGGTATTGCTAAATAAAACCCGATTTCACAGAATCAAAGTTGGAACAGAACAATTAAGCATTTTTCTTTGACTGATAGGGGGAAAAACCAAACAGAAGCAAAGAGGGATGATCACCAATATATAGGTAAGTCTTCCATGAATTACCAGTGGGAAGCAGAATTTTCACTGCTAAGCAAGATAAGCAAGTTAAGTGAGTCACACCCGATTTTACCACCTTTCTTCCAATGGTTGTTAAGTCAATCATGCTGTCATTAGGTGAATTGTTAAGTGAATCATGCTGTCATTAAACAAATCTTTGCAAATCAGAAGCCAGTTGGGAAGGTCACAAATAGCAATAGCAATAGCGCTTAGACTTATATACCACTCCATAGTGTTTTACAACATTCTCTAAGTGATTTACAGAGTCAGCCTTTTGCCCCCAACAGTCTGGGTCCTCATTTCACCCACCTTGGAAGGATGGAAAGCTGAGTCAACCTTGCTCTGGTCAGGATCGAACTCCTGGTTGTAGACAGAGTTAGTCTGCAATACTACATTCTAACCACTGCACCACCACAGCTCATGATATGAAGGTCACATAGCCCCTCCAGGTGGTTCCCTAGGCCAGTCCTCATTAAAATTAACATGCACTTTAAGTATTGCCCTATGGAAAGCCCTGCGTAGTGCAGATGGGAGATGAGCAGAGCATGAGTGATCACAAATAAGTGCAAGAGGGCCACAAGGTAGATTTGTGCAAAGGTGCTCTTGGCACAGCTTTGTCATCAACTCTTCCAGCAGGAGCTGAGAAAAGCCCCACATTGTCTACCAGTTCTGTCTGGGGGAAGATGAGCCTATCCAGCATCAAGGGTAGAGAATCCTCATAATCAGGGGGCCCAATCTTCCCCCCATCCCCCCACAGCCAGCTAGTCTTGCCAGGGTTGAATCAAAACCTGTTCTCCCCCATCTAAACTCACACAGTCTCCAGTCCTTGGGAAAGGACCCAGACGGTGTAGAACCTCATGCTGATGGGTGACCTTACTCATGACTTCATGTAGATCAGGGGTCCCCAATCCCCAGGCTGTGGCCCATACCGGGTCACGGACTGTTTAGAACTGGGCTGCGCAAATGGCTGGCTGCCACATGCTCAAGCGGTGGGCCAGTGCCTCTCTCATCCCCCCTCCCAGCTACCAAACTGTAAAAGTTGGGGATCACTGATGTAGATCTTCCATAGCGGTGGGGAGAGAGAGTTTAACCCTGAGGCAGGGGTGAAATCTAAAATTTTCCCCTACCGGTTCTGTGGGTGTGGCTTATTTTGTGGGCGTGGCTTGGAGGTC
>JANHFT010007287.1:38444-48744 GCA_032467955.1 Pseudoxenodon macrops
TTGTTCTGCCTTTCTGATATTTTCTAGGATATTTAATTCCTCTAGGAGGGGTGGGTAGGTGCTAACTTCCTTCAGTGTTGGAGACAACTCCTGATAATACTATGGACAGCCAAGAAAACAAACTAATGGATCGTCAAACAAATCAACCCAGAGATCTCACTAGAAGCACACAAATAACCAGGCTCAAATTATCCTACTTTGGACACATTATGCAAAGACTCAGTTCTTTAGAGAAGGCTCTAATGCTGGGAAAGGTGGAAGGAAACAGAAGAGGATCATCATCGGTAACGTGAATGGACTCAGTTACAGTGGCAACGGATGCTGGAAGGATGTTGGAAGGACCAGATTAGGGACAAATTGTCATATAGAAAAGTCTGGGGTTGCTAGGAGATTAACACTGACTTGATAGCATATAATCCGATCAATACAGGAAAATATTTTACAATAATACTGTAAGAATGTTTTACTTACTGACATATTTCTTTGGATTTTTATGATTCAGCAATGGCACTTTTATTCATCCGAGTTATTCCGAGCTCATGAAAGATATAGGCTTAAAGTGTCCCAGTATTAGAAATTTTTCTCACTTCTATCTCGGTAGGCAAAACATGTCTTGAAAACTTCTTTTTATTGCTGTGTCCTCATGATAATTACTATTATTTGGCCCAAACCTGTAATTGAGGCAGCCTTAACTTGCCATTAAATATAGTAAAGTTAAAGTAATGTTTCTGTTTTATTCTAACATACATGAATACAATTGCATCTGCTTCACCCAAGCATTCTGTCAATGTGTAATAATATGACACTACGAGGTAGAATTCACTCTACATTTATTGATTGCTTTAAGGCATTACAGTATTTTTATTTATGTGTATCCTGCCTTTATTATTTTACAATTAAATCAAGATGCCAATCATATTCAACATACCTTTCTCCTCCTATTTTCCCTACAACAACCCTATGAGTTGAGTTGGGCTGAAGGAGAGTGACTGGCCTTAGTCACCCAGCTGGCTTTCATGGCTAAGGTGGGACTGGATCTCACAGTTTCTGTCTTTCTAGCCTGGTACCTTAACCACTTGATCAAACTGGTAGTGGCTAGTATTGTATTGTTGTACCTCTATTAAGTAGACCAGACCAACCCCACAGGAAGGCTAAAGCTACTTTTCCTGAGATTGGCAGTATTTCAAATCTGCATATCTTGCAAATTTGATTATGCTATACATACTTACCCATCATCCACCAGTAAACTAGGGAGGTATGTGCCTGAGCCACCTCTGAATACTACCTTGTTTCTTGGGGCTTAAAAAGTATTTCAGCACCTGTTGTCTAGGTAATGTTTCTTCTTTTCATTACACTCACCTTCCTTGCTTTCTATAGTTGAGGGCAGACCAATTCTTGGTTTCCAGGACCATCCTGCTTTGCACAATAGGAGACTATGCTTCTTTCAATCTGAGCTATCCTTGTATAACCACTGGTTCTCTAAATGGCCCCTGGCTCAGACCTGGCTCTGTTTGAATAGCAGCTAACAAACAGTGGCAGCAGACTGGAAGCTTCATGGGGAAGCAAAAGGGAAAGAACCATCATTGCAACTTTCCCTGCAAGTATCATTTGTTTTGATTTTGAACACAGGTTTAGTGCTCTTCTGAAATAGCACTAAAACTCTATCCAAGGATTGTTCAAATTTTGAATGCAACCAAATAAAATACTCAAGAAAGCCAGAGCCAATTTTAACAGACCAAGCTTGCTGGTTTAGCTACCAGCCCAGTGGTGGGATTCAATTTTTTTTTACTACTGGTTCTGTGGACGTGGCTTGTTGGGCGTGGTGTGGCTTGTTGGGCGTGGCTTCTTGGGGGTGGCAGGGGAAAGTTACTGCAAAATCCCCATTCCCTGCTGATCAGCTGGCACTCGGGAGGCAGAGAATAGATGGGGGCCGGGCCAGTCAGAGGTGGTATTTATCGGTTCTCTGAACTACTCAAAATTTCCACTACCACTTCTCCAGAACTGGTCAGAACCTGCTGAAACCCACCTCTGCATCAGTCAATACTCCCTCATCCCCAGCTTGAGTCAGCCCCAGTCCTAGCTTGGCTTTAAGGAGAATGATTGGTGGATATTGGCAACTGATATTTTTTTGCTTGAGCCCTGTCAATAAGAACAAGAATCCTTGTTCTTGTGGTGCGATAAGGCTTGGTAGGGCACATAGCCCATTTTATTCCATTACATTTTTCTGCCAGCAACTGTTTGGTAGCATTTTAACTTGATTGTGAGAAAGAGCCATTAAAATAGCACTTTCATCCTTATTCTGCTTCCATTCTAAGGCAGTCCCATGGTGTATAAAACCTGCTAAAATTTGACATCCGTTACATTGGAGGGAACTCAGGTAACTGTCAGTTTCTGGAAACAGCGGCAAAAGAGATTGAATGAGAATCAGCAATGAGAGTAGCAAAATGTCAAGTGAAATAGGTAACTATTTTTTTGCCAGTTGAAGGATGGATGGAAAACATTTCAATTCAGCACAGGGGAAAGGCCTCCTGCCCAAAATTAGCTGCTTCAGCACTGGATGGAGCAACTAAAAGTAGTTTTTTTTTTAAAAAGTAGCAAAATGAAAAATCAAAGAAAGAAAGAACTAAATTGAAACTATATTTCTGAAAAAGAGTTCATTATACTAGTTCTGCTAGTATAATGAATTTAGATATTTAATTCAGATATCATTTGAACTGTATTAGTCCATGTAATAGAGGAATAATAATGCCTATGAGAGAAGAGTAGCAATTAATTCTGCTTTACATCATATGTGAGTTTATTGTCACCACTATTTAATTATGGTGAATTAGAATAAAATAAAGCTATAAGGATTTGAAACCACTGGATTTTGTCTCAATCTCAGATTTCAGCATTTAACAATAAAGATATCTGAATGTAGATATCTGCTGCAAAAAAATCTAGATGCTCACTATATGGCAGCATAGATTATTCTTTGTCTCTTTTCTGCCATCTAGTGGGCATCAGGATATTTGTGCAGTCCAAATATGGTATGCCTACTGAATAGGGCCCAGATAAAAAATAGAGGAAGGAAAGAAAGAAGGAAAGATTTCTTTAAGAAAATGAGATAACAGTAGAAAATACGTTCTTCATCTGAAATCTACATACTGTAACAACTTACTGTGATTGCAAGTCACTAAACAGTTTTACCCATGACGCATCTGACCCACAACAATCAATGCAATCCACTGTTCAGTTAAACCAAACAGCAAATAGGAAAAACAGCATGATAACCCAGACAACAGAGCAAAGTATTAATCCACAGTCAGAAAAATTCACATATATTAGTTAAATATGACCACTGCTATTGTTTTGCCTGCAATAGGAAGATGTTTCTTAAAACATATCTACTACGATATTTAATATTCAGAGTACAAACACCAAATACACATCTATCAGAGTTGTCATTATTGTCAGCATTGCGGAAGTGACCGAGAAACTTAATCTTACTTTCATGTCTACTGGCCAGGAAACTTAATCCACTTCCATGTTCATTAAAATAATGACAGGGGATGAATAACCCACGAATGTACTTTTTTTATCCTAGCTATTTTTTTTCATGTGTTCAAAGCAAAAAGGTTTCAAGAAGTGAAAGTCATCATTTACCATATTAAAAGGATAAAGTTACTCTAAGAAGAGTGTCTGAAGATGACCTTGAAGGGAATAAACCTATATGACAGAAGTCATATAGAAGTCTGAAAACCTTGCTAGTCCTAAATTCTAAGGTTAATTAATACTTATGAATTTAGAAATGCTGGAAACATGGTAAGAAGTTCTGAGATGCCATTGTGTCCAATAGTAGGAGCTATATACTATACTGAGGTCTTGATGGGAAATA
This sequence comes from Pseudoxenodon macrops, assembly GCA_032467955.1. NCBI lineage: Eukaryota > Metazoa > Chordata > Lepidosauria > Squamata > Pseudoxenodontidae > Pseudoxenodon > Pseudoxenodon macrops. Next base: position 42,322 of record JANHFT010007287.1, read on the forward strand.
CTACCATCAACTTACTGTAAGCATGACAAAGCAAACATCTGAAATAAAGCAATTAAGACTTCTTATGACATTCATGAGAGGTGAGCACTATATGAGACACAGTTGTGCGAATCAGTGCTGTCACCTTGACATGATGTCAATCTGACTTAAGATCTGAAATTAAAAGCCTACCTGTATCATTTTTTCCTCTGATAGATGTTCATTTCATGAAGATGCAAAATTTAGATTTCACTCCTAAGAAGAAAAGCACCCTTATTCAAGGAAGACATATGATAGCAATCTCTTTGACAGGTTTGTGGTGGGCTATGTGTTCAAGGAAATACTATGGGCTCATGTATTCAAGGAGGAAAGCAAACCTAGAACATGAAATTTCCTTATTGAACAATTATTCAGTGGAATGGGTTGCCTCCAGGAGTTGTGGGTCCTCCAACACTGGAGGCTTTTAAGAAGAGATCGGACAACCACTTGACTGAAATGGTATAAGGTTTCCTGCCTGAGCAAGGGGTTGGACTAGAAGACCTCCAAGATCCCTTCCAACTCTGTTATTCTTAGGGCCCAATGTTGTGGCTTGTAGCAATGCTTGCTGTGTTAATACTGTATTTGTTGATTGTTATTCTTTTATTGATATATTTCTAGCTGCTTCTCGTTGCTAGTTATCTTTTAAAAATTTCTGTAGAAGGCAATATATAATTAGAAAAATAAAATACCTGTATTCAACCAGAATCCCTCAACAGGGATGCAAATCTGTCTGCCCCACTGGATGGACCAGATCAGAAAAGCAATGCCACAGGAAAGTTAAAACTACTTTTATTGAGATTATCTATTGGAGTTTTGCAAGTCTGATTATGTTGTGTTTCCTTCACCCTTTTATAGTTCAGTGAAGTGGGGAGTTCTCAGCTGCTTCTGAATGTTATCTGGATGTTCTCGGGGGAAAATGCTTCAGATCTTTTTATCTAGGCAACAGACTAGTGGTGGGATTCAAAATATTTTTTACTGCTGCTTCTGTGGGCATGGCTTGGTGGGCGTGGTGTAGATTGGTGGGCGTGGCTTGGTGGCGTGGCTTGGTGGGCATGGCAGGGGAAGTTTACTGCAAAATCCCCATTCCCTCCCGATCAGCTGTGACTCTGGAGGCAGAGAATAGATGGGGGCGGGGCCAGTCAGAGGTGGTATTTACTGGTTCTCTGAACTACTCAAAATTTCCGCTATAGGTTCTCCAGAACTAGTCAGAATCTGCTGAATCCCACCTCTGCAACAGTCCCTGCATATCTCTATTGGGGCCATTTTTCCTCACTCTTTACAAAATCCTACAGAAATCTTGCATGTATCAGCTATGGATAATGTGCACAATGTCATTTGGAAATATGCTCTAGAAAATCTCTTGACGCTTATACAAATAACTGAATAACAAATAACTTATTTAAACTGTTCAAATAACACAAAGGGGGCTATGGCAACCACTTAAATACTATATATGTCTCTAGGAAAATGATCTACATTTGTATCATGCCTCCAATTTAGCTCAGAGCTGCCACTCATCTGTACATAGAAATACCTCTTAAGTATTTTAATACCCATTTTTGTCCCATTTTCTGATTTTCATATTCTATTTTACCCAGTAATTATGGAAGCACATTTCTAAGAACTTTAGAACAATATTCAAAGACTATAGATAAAATGTACAAATGGAAAGCAGGAAGGTCAAAAGTAATCCCAAGGAAACATCAGGTAATTCTTCTCCTCTGAACATACCAACTGCCCTCAGAGATGTGAAACAAGTCATTAAAAGCCAATATACAATAAACACACTTGGTACCAGGAGTAGCTGTCAGACCTGGAAGCCATCTTTTACATTTGGGCCTTCAGGCCTGGCACATTTTCTACTGTGGGAAAATGGGAGGGGGGATTGTATAGAGTATGGGAGATATGTAGTCAAAATAACATTCTTTTCTCAGAGAGTCAAGGCCACCTTGCCCTGCAGCTGTGATGAGGTGGATGGTGCCTGATTGGGTCATGTGATGGACATGTGGGTGCTGGGTGGGGACTGGGACTTTCTTTTGGGTGGGGAAAACCTGGAAACTTTCAGATTCGGCTTTTCCCAGATGTGCCAATATGACGTCTCCAATTAAATGGAACTTTGAAGAAACTCAAGCTTCAGAAGCTTCTTTCGTTGGGGGTGTTACTTGGAACCCTGACAGTAGCTTCAAGTCTGAAGGCTTACTTACAAGCCTGTTCATAGGAGAAGTGTGAAGGAATTAGCCTCTTCCTGCCTCTCTACTTGGCCTAGATTGAGAATTGATGTTTCTCCTGTTCCTTGGTTCCCTCATGACAGAGGCGGGTTCTGAATCTTCTTACTGCCGGTTCACTCAGGGTTGCGCCTTGGGCGCACACGCGGCAGTCAGAAACTAGCTTCTGTGTAAAATCTAAGATGGCGGCGCCCACAAAGCCACCAATACAACCGGCTTCATGACATCACCGCGGAGTTACTACCTACTCTATAGAACCGGATAGAACTGGTAAGAACCCACCTCTGCCTCATGACATTAGTGGCTTCATTCTAGCCAGCTGTACTTGTTAATAACTTTCAGTAATGAAGCACAAAAGATCCTGGATTTCATTAAAATTCCATGTTAGAATGTGGTGTTCTCCAGTATTGCAGCTAAAAGTGACAAAGGATCTACAACTGTACTTTACTTTTCAGAGTTTTGGGGCATATCTAGAATTTGACAGGCCTGACAGCTCTTGGTAACAGTGAACAGATGTAATCTCAAACGGTGGTTTGGAGCTACCATTTAAATTTTCTATAGTACTTGCAAAGTAGGGGTACGCACCTGCTACTCCAGGCTTAGCAAATTTACTTCTTGTCTCACTTTCTCCTGACTGTAACAAATATGCATTAAAACAGTCAATCATCTTGGAACTCAAATGCTAGCAAAGATACATTAAAACATACACATTCTATGAAAGTTCAAACTAGATCTTTTTTTTTTTTTTGTATTCTTTTATACAGGGGCTTTGAAGAATGCCTGCCTGCCTTGTCTGCAAGTCACTGGTTCAATCTCCGGCATCTTCAGCTAAAAGCTTCTCAGTGAAAAGGGCCAAGAAAGCATTCTTCTTAAAAGCCACTGTCTCTTAAAGGAGCACAATTAGAGAGAAAAATGATTCAGAGCCTCATTTCCTAAGTCTCCAGCAATCGGTGATGTCTCCCATAAACCGCATTGATGCCAAAATGGTAGCAAGCATGCAGTGATGGAATTCCACTGCATCATTGGCCACCTTTTCTCCTAGGGGCAGACAACCCTAGATTTTTATCACCCATTTTGCAGTTCCCAGATCTTCCTTGAATTAAGCGAGGCCCATATTTTGGGGATCCTTTATGTGTGTGTGTGGTGTTTTTTTTAATATGTTTTAAAGGGCACAAACTTTCATGCTTTGAGTCTTACCCAGACCTAATGTCAGGATTATCTGCTAGAGAGGGGTCAGAATGATCAAGATGGCACTTTGATCACACAGTCTTGGCTACTCTCTTCATTTTTAAAACATTCACAGGCGTCCTTGTTTACAGCTGCCATTTCACTCCCTAAAATCCGCCCGCCCCCCCATAAACCAAAATAGGACATGGTTGTTTTTTTTCATTTGAAGACTCAAGCAAAAACCAAGCCTAAAATGTTTGTCCTGCCAATTTGAAAGACGTTGTGCTATTGTTGGCTACATCCTCTGCAACCAGGGATGAAATCCAGCAGGTTCTGACAGGTTCTAGAGAACTGGTAGCGGAAATATTGAGTAGTTTGGAGAACCAGCATGTATTACCTCTGGCTGGCCCCAGAGTGGGCTGGGAATGGACATTTTGCAATATCCTTCCCCCAGGAATGGGGTGAGAATGGAGATTTTGCAGTATCTTTCCCCTGCCACGCCCACCAAGCCAAGCCACGCCCACTAAGCCACCCCCACAGAACCGGTAGTTTAAAAAAAAATGGATTTCACCACTGCCTGCAACTCATGAGATCAAACTAAAACATCCCAAGAAACTTACCTATACTCTAAACCATGGTTTGCTTAATTGTGGTTTCTAAAATAGGCACAATTGGCTAACGGCACACATTGCTGTGACCAAGCTTACGGTTTGCAAGCCACAGTCTCTGGTGTCACACGAGAAGCTAAGTCAAAATAAATAAGCCCCAGCATAACTGAATGTAAAATGTGAATCGAGATGTTAGACAAGCTATCAGACCACAAACTTAATTTTGCGGGCAAGGTCTGCTTGAATACAGAAGTTCATTAGGAAGAAAAAGAGCTCCAACTGCAGCACAGCCATAACCCAGTAATCATTTTTATATGATATATCTTCCTGAGGTTGCTCTTGTTTATCCTCAGCCCAAAGCCAAAACAGCATAAAGTCCCAGTAGTACTGTAATTTAGCAGTCTTTCCCCTCTTCTTCTGACACAATTTCTACTGCAGATACAATCCCGGATGCTTCATTGATAATGTGGCTGATGACAGTCAAGGTTGGGTTCTAACTAGCTCCATCCAGCTATTTTAAGCTACAAGTTGGCACATTGCCTCTAGTCTTGTGGCTGGACACTGCCACCCCCCACTTCCACATAGCCATTTTGATTAGGGCTGAAAACGCGTCTGGACATCTGCAGTGAAGTGCCCATAATGTCGAACTGGCACCTTCTGAAGCACTTATCAAGTCTTATATAGGTTTAACAATCTTGAGAGCACGCTAGTCCTATGCTGCACAGATGGTGGATTTAAAGTGTGAAAGAGAGATACTGTGGGCTTTGCGGTTCTGTCATCATTGGATGCATTACGTTTTCTGCTACTTACAAGGTGCTTTGTACTTCGGCTGTACTTTTTGCTGTTTTTAATTCCTGGGTGGTGGTGGCATTTTGTCTGCTTCATTATGTTTCCATGGCTATCAACAAACAGGCTACTTCTGGATGCTGCCAACTACAAGGACAGAACTAGACTAGACATCAGGCATTGCAATTCCCTGGGTCTAGGATGGAGTCCATGTGTTATTGTCATTCCTCCTGCTTCACTCCACCTCCTCTGCACTTGCAACCTTTCAGACAGACAGACAGACAGACAGACAGACAGACAGATAGACAGACAGACAGACAGACAGACAGGACTCTTCTGAAGTGTGCTAAACCCATGTTCAGAAATAATCCAAGTGACAAGTCACAGACCCGTCTGTGACCTGTTAGGCAATTTTGACAGGTGCTGAAACACGCTGCCCAAGCATACAATTGCTTGACTGCAGTCCACCCCACATTAAGCCAAGTGTTGTTCTCCCACTGTAAAATTAATGATGGGAGGGGAAACAAAACTGGGGAAATCCATCCATCTCTTTCTTGTTCCACTTTAAAACAGGAAAGAAAAAAAAAAACCTTGTCGACCTGTTCTCTTTTAAAACAACAACTTCAGGAAAAGTTTCTGGCTTTAATACATTGGCAGAATAATGTTTGGTAATCAAGGCAGTAAATGTTTTCCTGGCATACTTTTCTGCATCTCAAAGGATGGAGGGTAGCACTTTTAACATCATTGTCTGGCTCCACCTAAGAAAGAACAACAATTTTGATTACGCCCATCAATGATTACCAATTATTCAGCAAACCAAGCAATGATATAAGTCACCCGGACATAAATTACCCTTTCAAAAGATGTTTAGTTTATGTGTATTTCAACTGCAGCCGTTATTGCTAAAGGGAGATTCTTGCATATCAGTGGACAACTGCAAATACCATACATATCTAATTATTGTTTTGCTCTTAAAAAAAAAAAATTAAGTCTACACTTAACATTCTAGCCTTTTGGATTTTTTTTTCTGATTCTACATTCATGGATTCTTCTTCTTGTTTGCAATATTCAGTTCCTGAAGTACCTATTAGTCTACTAGCCAATATAATTACACGCATGACATGTCCCGTGCATTGTTTTATGCTTCTTTAATAGATGGTTTTATTGCAGAGATAGATCTCCACAACTGCCTATGGTACTGTGGTATTTATTTATTATTTATTTATTTCATCAAGCATGTATTAGAGAACTGATGTAAGTATAAACATGATTATAAATACATGAAATGGATACAAATAGGACTTCCGGTTTTGCTTTCAGTGAGATCGGAGCTGGGACCGCAAGCTCTGCGGCCAGCTTCGAACTCTCCACACCTGAGGGTCCGGATTGGGACCATAGTCCCCCCGAAGAGGGGGTGAAGCAAAGGGGGACCACCAGGAAGGTAGAGGGGGGCTGCATCCCCCCTCCCTGAGCTGGAAAGCTCCCTCAGCCGACGACGTGGAGCAGCGGCAGCAACCATGGCTGCCTTGAAGCTGAAAGAAGACCAGAAAACCTAAGATGGAGCAGAAGGGGAAAAGTGAGTGGCTTGTGATCTGGGCAAAATCTTTCTTAAAAAATAA
>JANHFT010007287.1:119683-132855 GCA_032467955.1 Pseudoxenodon macrops
AGCTTCACCGGTTGTCTTCTTCATCCACGAAGAAGCTTCATGAGTTTTCTTATTGGGTGAAGCTTCGTCAGTTGTCTTCTTCATCCAAGAAGAAGTTTCATGACTTCGTCAGTTGCCTTCTTCATCCAAGAAGAAGTTTCATGAGTTTTCTTTTTGGATAAAGCTTCATCAGTTGTGACAACCAATGAAGCTTCTTGGATGAGAAGCGAAATGTCATCTTCTTGTTCAAAAACAAACAAACAAACAAACAAACAAAAAACAGTCTAGTTCAGAGGTGGGTTCCTGCCCATTCGGACCAGTTCAGTAGAACCGGTAGTAGGAATCCCCCTCCCCGCTCACCAAACCAGCAGCAACGGCTGGCTGGACATCCCCCCCAAACCGGTCCTCCTGCTTGAAATCTGTCCACTGGAGTGAAATTTAGTGGAAAATAACCCTCTGCGCATGCACAAAGCCTCCTGTGGATGCACAGACAATTTCATCCCGAGAACAATGGGGAGGGGAGCATAGCAAGCTTCCGGCACTACCCTGAACCAGTTGGGAAGGTAAGTAAAACCCACGCCTGGTCTAGTTGCCTTTTTAAAAAAAAACATATTTTAGACAACTATGACCTACATGACTGAGAATATCCACAGACATTTCCCCATAGCTGAACTTTCCCCCATGGCTTTTCGTCTTGCAGCTGAACTGAGTTTGCTTTTAAATGCAGCCTACTCTTCAGGGCGGGTCAAAATACTGTCCGAGATCTCCAGTGCGTTATCCCTACTTTCTTCTTCTTCTGCAAAACTGAAAGAAGAATGTACGTGAAAAATTTAAGGATAATATTTTTCTTGTTGTCCCTCTTAAGTCATTGATGTGTGTTAGATTTCTATACAGGTAGTCCTCAATTTACAACAGTTCATTTCGTGACCATTCGAAGTTAGAACGACATAGAAAAAAGTGACTTTTGATCATTTTTCCCACTTATTACAGCATCTCCATGGTTACATCGTTTACATTTGGATGCTTGACAACTGACTCACATTTACGATGGTTGCAGTGTCCCCGGGGTCATGTGATCCCCTTTTGCGACCTTCTGACAAGCAAAGTCTAAGGGGAAGCCAGATTTCGCTTAACAACCGCGTTACTAATTTAACAACAGCAATCAGAGGTGGGTTCCTATCGGTTCTATCCAGTTCTATAGAACCAGTAGCAACTCCGCTGTGACATCCCAGAGCCAGTTCCATCAGTGACTCCATGGGTGCCGCCATCTTGGATTTTGCTTCTGTGTATGCGCAGAAGCTAGTTTTTTATTTACTTCATGCGCGCACACGCAGCGTGACCTTGAGTGAACCGGCAGCAAAAATATGCACAACCCACCTCTGGCTGCAATGATTCACTTAGCAAACGTGGCAAGAGAAGTGGTAAAATGGGGTGAAATTCACTTAACCAATTTCTCACAATAGCCACATAATTTTCGGTCTCCATTGTGATCGTACCTTGAGGACTACCTGTCTTGCCTTTCCTCCGACTTAAAGCAGCTTTCGAGGCACTTCTTCATATTTCCTTCACAACGATACTCTTTGAGGTATGTTGGACTAAGCAAATTCATGTTTTAAGGAAGAAGTGAACCAGGGGTTCAATGTTCATGGTGCTCAACCCTGTAACCTCCATAACATGCTCCACTGCCTCTGAGCGTTTGATGGCTATGGAGATATCTTTGAAAGACCATTCAGAATAAGGGCAAGAAAGAGCTTTGTCCATCTGCTATGTTTCATCCCAGATGATCTCTGACACTGCCACGACATGCTCATTTTGGTGATGTGATTCCCTAATTGGCTGGAAATGGAACTGAGCAAAATGGGAACTGGTTTCTTTAAAAACAAGGCTGATACAGCTATTTGTTTTGAGTACCGGAAAAAAAATGGGGGGGGGGGGAGGAATGAAACAAAGGAGGTTGAAAATTATTTTGACCTCTGAAAAGCCATTTTAGCCTCAGCTGTTGGCAAAAAAAAAAAAAGGTGAAATAGGAATGTCGTGAACTAATTCATTGATCTCTCTAGTCTAGACTGAACATAAAATGAAACTTTCAGTACCGATTCAGAACTGATAAGAAAAATACTGGATTGCGCCGAGATGGATAAACTAACAAAAGAGATAAAAGATATGGAAGAGACAAAATATTATAGAGTTTGGGATAAATTTTATAACTGGCTAGAGACTAGAAACAGAGAATAAGGACGAAAGACAAAATAAGAGACAAAATGTATCGGAATGTGTGTATTGTAATGTATGTAAAATATTATTGTATTATAAAGAGTTCATCTGACGAAATACGGATAATAATGATAAATATGAGAAAATGGTCAATAAATATAAATAAAATGAGAAATTTAAAAGGGGGAAATGTAAATAATAGTGTATAACCGGAATGAAACTGTTGTAAAAGTAAATAGATGTTTTGTGTGCTGTTGTATGTTGATGTATGTAATGTTTTGTGGTTTTAATTAAAAAAATGTAATTAATTTAAAAAAAAGATATTGACATGCTAAGTTCGTACATGGGTTTTAAAGCAATTCTGTTTAGCTCTCGGGCATATTGTAGGATTTTTTTTTTGTTCACGCAAGCAATTTTCGGCTTCCTTCCCTAATTTTCCTTTCCCAAATGAATAAGCATATCGAAACGCAGCTTTCCTTGGGTTATCTCTTTGAGTTTTTCTGAAGCCGTTTTTAGGCTGGGGGGAAAAATTGTGCATTCAAAACTGCACATTGTAGAGAAAAGTAGATAAGTGGTTTTTCTTTTTTTTTAAAAAGATGGAAAAATAGAATTATTAGCTTTGGGGACCTACAATTTCCATATTTTTCTATCCTTCCCCTCTAGAAATAAATCTGCAGATAAGCACTGATAAGACGTTATCATAAATCATGGTGAACATCAAGCAGGTTCTATGCATAACTCCGGCAGGGGTAAAATGCACTATCCTTTCCTAGCAATTCGCTAATGTGCACGCGCCCGTCTGCACCTGCGCACGCTTCACGCGCGCATGTGTAAAGCCTTCTTGGTTTTTAAGAAGATGTTGGATAACCATTTGTCTGAAGTGGTGTAGGGTTTCCTGCCTAAGCAGGGGGTTAGACTAGAAGACCTCCAAGGTCCCTTCTATCTCTGTTATTCTATTCTGAAAAGGTTCCATTCATTTATTTACTGGGAGATGAGCTTGAATAAGAGCAGCTTTGGGTTCTAATCATGGGACAAACGCTTCTTAGCAACCTTTTCCCTCCATATCTACCTGACCTTGCTGCCTTACCAATTTATAGCTCCTTCCAGAGCAGTGTTCCTCAACCTTGGCAACTTTTAAGACGTGTGGACTTCCACTCCCAGACTTTCCCAGCGATTATACTGCATGCACTGCTCTACAGCCATCCATCTAACTGTCTTTCTACCAAAATGTCAATAATCATATCGCTTCAGTGACGGCTGGGTGATGCTCCTAGCCAATAGTGCAGAAATCAGTCTCACACAAAGCCCGTAAATAAGGCAGCTTGAAGTCACCCTTCACTGCTGTGAAAATGCTCTGGCATGCTTCGCTGCCTATTTGGTTGCTGACCCAGTCAGGGGATGGAGCTAACCCTGACCTGCAGAGGGAAAAACAAAGCCAGGTTCTGCCAAATGTGTGTTATTAGCTGTTACTATTCAATGCATCACAAGCTTTATGTGGCTTTGGCTAACATGGGATTGCTCACCCATACGTTGTTTTTTTTTAACTTTGACTTGTTCTGAGGACTTGTGCAAGAATACTATGGCTCTCTCTGTGCAACACCCCCAGGTTGAGTTCAGTAGAGCTGCTGTTTCTAGGACTATATGTGCAATGGTCTTCAGCTGCACAAGTGCCCCCATAATGATGCTGGTGCATTATTTTGCCTATCCATTTTGTATCTTGACAGCATTTGAGTGCCACAGAGCAGGGGTGAAATCTATTTACCTCCCCTACTGGTTCAGAAGTGCGCATGCGCAGACGTCACATCCGATTTTGACCCTCTGCGCATGCACAGGCTTTGTGCATGCGCAGTGGGTTAAAACCAGGAAGTAACCGACGGCCGGGCAGGTGGGGGGAGCCTCATGCTGCCACTGCTACAGGTTCACCGAACCACCATCTGCCACCGCTACCGGCACACGTGAACTGGACAGAACCGGCAGTATTTCACTACTGCTACAGAGATAACTGTTGTTATGAGCAAGCCAATTCTAATTCTGGAAGTCTAACGTATCTTCATTTCATCTATTCTTAGGCTACTTCCAGATGTTGCCAGCTGTAAAATCAGAACTGGGTTCTCTTTATCACTCATTGCTGCCACTACTATCCTTTTACTGCACTAAACAAGGTGGAACTCGCTCGTTATCAATCACTGCCTCCTGCTCTGGCCCGCACCCTCTCATCAGCCAAAATAAATTTGAACGTGGGTTTAGTGGAAGGCTAGACCAGTTTCTTGAAATAACCGGATGGTCAGTGTTAAGTATAGAGGAGGAGATGAAAGAGTAGGAGTACAAGGAGAGTTCCTTCTACTTCATTCTGTATCCCCCCCTTAGTTCTGTCACTGGTGAATCAGAATTTAGCAGGTGTCTAAATCTGCTATTCCAAACGTCTGTTAAAGTCACCCTTTCCCATATTAGAAGAGTGATTGTTTTTCAGCAGGCAAATCAAGTTGAGTGGAAAATGAAACTGGGGGGGACATGTTTCAATTATAGAGCGTAAAGAAGATGACCTTTGCAAAAAAAAATATATGCAGAAACTGTTACCGAGGCAAAAGGGGATAGAACCTTTTTTAAGTCCAGAAAGAGATAACATTTGGAAGTGGCTCAGGCAGACACTTCCCTAAATCATCTCCCTAAAAAGTGGGAGAAGGCACAGATTTGCAAGAATCTGCTATTATAGCCAATCTCAATAATGTAGTTTTAAGTAATGGGGCGGACATAATCCCTTCCTTAACTTGGCAGCAGTAACACAGGGCAGCTTAGTTTGCTGAACTGCTTATAGATCGACCACGAGGGCAACAAAATTTATGCCAACATATTTTTTCAACTGGCTCAAGGACCGGTGGATAGCACTAATTTGGCCACGAGCTCTTCAACTAGGGGGAATAACTTCTTGGTATTTTCAGATATGTAGATATGCATTTGCCTGAGCTCAGGAGATAAATAAGTTAAGAGAGAGCTCTGGCCCAAAGAATTTATGACATAAGTTGTACAGAATTCACTGGCATCAACAATTCTATAGTAGTTTTATATATAATTTTATAGTCAAAAGTAAATTCCTGCTAAGAGGTTTTTGCCCAGTTCTCAACTGACGTGTACTCAGCTCGAGTTGGCTGTATGTTAAAATGAGGCAAGGCTTCTATCACATGGTTGTGCTATCATCGTGACCTTTTTTTGACATGCATCACCACAGACACTCCTGGCCAATTTCATTTTTCCAGAAAGGTTGCCCATTAATTAAAAACAAAAACAAAATAGTGGGTCAACTTGTTACAAACAGCCCTGGAAAGTGATGGGTGCAACATTGCAAATATTGTGTTCGCTAGTAAAACTTCATGATCTACCCAGAATCTATTGGAGTTAAGCAGCAAATAATGTCCAATCAACCAATCAAATGATCAATCAAAAGAACCTTGCCAATTAGATAATGATTGCCAATTAGGTAATAACGATGGTGCAGTGGTTAGAGTGCAGTACTGCAGGCTACTTCCGCTGACTGCCGGCTATCTGCAATTTGGCAGTTTGAATCTCACCAGGCTCAAAGTTGACTCAGCCTTCCATCGGTAAAATGAGGACCCAGATTGTTGTGGGGCCATAGGCTGACTCTGTGAACCACTTAAGAGAGAGCTGTAAAGCACTGTAAAGCAATATGTAAGCCTAACTGCTATTGCTATTTTCAAACTTGGCAGCTTGTAGATATGTGGACTTCAACTCCCAAAATTCCCCATGCTGGCTATCCACACATCATCAAGCTGTCAAGTTTGAGAAACACTGTTCTAAACAGTACCATGTGACTGTTAGTAAAAAGGAGACGGCAAAGGGAATGAGATTATCTCCTATAACCTTTCCCCAGAGGCAAGAGCTTTAGTTCAGTTTTGTGGTGGATTTCCTTGTCATTAGAAATCAAATGGTTGGTTATTAGAGAGAAAGGCCTCCCTGGGGTGGCATCAATTTGGAAGTCCAGGTCATATCCTGGCCTTAAGTTCTGAAACAGAACAACAATTGAGTAAACTGATTTTATAATTTACCTCATGGCCTCTCTAGGAATGCCCAAGAGGTCCTCATTTCTGTCCCCCGCATCCCCTCCAATTCCACCTGAAAATGGTCAGGATGGACCTGAATGGGATGGCTTGTCAGCCTGGAGCGCTCACAGAGAATTGACAGGCAGCAATAGGAGCTCTCTCCCTGCCAGCTGAGCCCAGAGAATGGCAGGCCTTACCTACTACCCAGGAACCGAAGCCTCCTATCACTCATTGTTGCTTTCTCCCCTTAAACAAAGCAAAGCACGGTGAATCCCTAACATTTTCGCTGGACATGGCGGCAAAGCGCCACGGCCTTTAAACGTCACCGTGGGGCTAAGCGCAAGAGGCAGGATGTGTGAAACTCTCTCCCCGCCCCTCCTTCTTAACAGCGCAGAATGTCCATTGGAACTCCTGGCAGCAAAACATCACCCCTCCTAAGCAGGCTTCTCTCGTTGGAGGAGAGATGATAAGAGTCAGAGGGATGTGCTGGGAAACATCGGAATGGCAACTGTCCAGCTGCGGTGTCAGGCGATCGTCAGAGATCTGGACTTCCATCTGGAAGCGTCCCAAGTTACAGATGTGCTTGTTTTCATTACGAACGGGAAAGAAGGCTGAGCACTTTCTCCATTTCCGTCCCCATTAAGCACAACATCCTTTGGGCCCAGCCCTTACTCAAAAGCTAAGATCTGGTATATCAGACTGGCACAAATGAAGCCTCCTAACAGTAAAGTGTAGACAATTAAGAAATAAGCCAAAGCTCTTTGGAGTTCTTGGAGAATTTCAGCTACCAGCCTTGTGAGCTTCTTCTTTCCAGACATGTCTCTTGGTGCAGATACCTCCAAAGAGCTGTGGAGCTTTGCAGCCTTCAGGTGTCCGTGGCAGGAGGGCTGGGCGGGGATGAATTTTGAGATCACAGGAAGTCAGAGACTATGCTTTGCCTTCACTCAGTTTCCATGGTCTCTGGCGTGGGATCTTCCTGCGTATACATACAGAAAGAAAAAAAAATTGATGTTTATTTCAGCCCTTCTCTGTCTTCTCCAGAATGGTGAGCAGACAATATGGAAGAACAAGTGAGAGAATATGATTGCCTTCTTTAAAAAAAATAAAAAATAAAAACTTCCCAGCTTTCTCAATATATTTCATGATATAAAGAAATCGCTTTTTAAAAAACAAATATGAGTGTCTGATAAAAGAGAAAGCTGATATATTAGTCCATTTACAGGTTTTCTACAATCCGAAATAAGTGAAAGCAATCCACATTACTGTTCAAAAGCTCCTCTCTCCTGTAAGAACATTAAGTTCATAATCTAAGTTAAGCTGCATTGCAAAGATTGGGAAAATCTGAATTTCTTATTTAAACCAAACTAAATTCCATTGTCTATTTCCACAACAAGTTCTGCTATCCAGAAATTTAGCCTCCAGAGATTCTACCCGCTGACTTCCACTTATGGGGGACTGCTGACATCAACCTTATCTGTTAACTAGAGAATGCATGACCCCTTGGGCTACTGTTTCAGAGATACGATTACCATATTCCTCAACACTGTCAACAACTGGCAGACTATCTAATGTACTGGAAAAGTTGTTAAAAATTCAGGGAGCTATTCAGAGATGTGTCTGCCTTGAAAATAGCCCACGTTGAACTGTATATCACAGTCAAACACACCAGGAGTTGACCACAGAAAATGTTTGGTGATATTTTATAACATTTGCCAAATTTCAACTCCATGGGAGTCTTGTGTCCCAGGTTTTGGATGCGTTCTGTAACTTAGCTCATTTGAGGTACCTTGGTTGAAAAAATCTTGCCCTATGATGCATCATTTCAGGTGACGGATATGAGAGTTTTAGTGGGCATATAGACTGCTAGGTTTATATATATCACCATAGTCATTACGGTTGATACAATAAAAACCATTAACATATACAATTCATAAAACAAACTGCAAAACAATGAACTTATAAACCACAGACTATGCCAATCCATGATCATCCAAAGGTTATCAAAAATTCCGTTTACACCAATTTCAAGGGAGTTGTCAGGATGGGTGCCAATTTGGTCTGTGGGGAAGAGACTATTTCATAATACAGGAGCCAAACATCCCAGCACTCACAAAATTGGGAAATTATTCAAGAAGACTTGTTCTTGATGGGTTAATTCTACCAGATGATTCCTTTGAAGAAAAAGCAATTTCATATTTTAGCAGCACCAAAAAGCTTATTTACAAATTGTGACATTTGATTTAAATTATCTCTCTGTATTTATTACTATTTTGGAACTTACTGGTATCTTCTAGGGCTCAAATTCCAAATCTACTCTCAAGTTTTTTTTTTAAAAAGCCACACAGATATACAATATTCTCCATCTTTGTTAATATAAAAGTTGTTTGGTTTGTCTCTTCCTCTTGTTCCAACTTTTTCACTGGAATATAGCGGATTATGAAGCCAGTTTTGAGTAACAAGTTGATTTTATATTTAAAAGGGGGGTGGGGTGCAACTACAGTTTGGTTCTTTATTTCTGAAACCTTTAGGAGAATTTTAGGTGTCCCTTGAAATCATTTTTGCACTTTAAAGTATAGCCGAATTAGTACATACAGCCAATGTCCACTTTCTTTGTTCAGGCCTCAGATGCAGATTTTTATAAGATGGTTGGTTGACACTGGCAATTCAGTATATAAATTTTAAGAGATAATGCACAGTTTGCCTGTCTGGAAGCTTGTCACAACTATATTTAAATGTGTTATCTCTTGAATGCCAGCAAAACACCCTTTTCATACTATTCACCATTTTGCCCAATCAAGCATTTGGTTGGTCTTTGAGTTGTTCTAATAAAATGACTGCCCTAATACAGATTTGAAGTTTTCTATTTCTTAAAGTTATTGTGACTACAGTATCTTCTTTTTTATGCTTTATTTATTACAATGCTTTTATTTAAGCTTGCATATCTAGTATCCAAGCCCACTTCCTTCTTTCTGTAGATGGTATATAAAAGCAATAATACAGAGAATATATTCTCCATAATATAGAGAATTAGAGATATTGCTTTAAGCCATCAGTAAGACACTTACTGCTCCATCTTTTTTTTAAACAGCACTTTCCCCCCTAAAATGATCCATGTCCATGTCCATGTTAAAGAAATCTAAAATAAAGATGGAAATAGTCAGAAAGGAATAGAGAACAAAAGCAGGACACTCTGGATTACTCTGTTAAATACTTATCCATTTATTTATTTTTAAAACCTGCATTCTCTTTAAAAACAAATCATTCCCAGGATTGCTTACAGCCCAGTAAGTTGAGAGAAAAATAAATAAGAATAGTTGTTGAAAATGAAACCGAGAAAGCATAAACAGCAGGCATTGAGTAAAAGTTTCACTGCAGGATAGAAATATAAGAGATGAAATATCAACATATTAAAATGTTTAATAGAACAAAAATGCCTTTATTCTGTTTGATGCATTAGGGAAATGGTTTGAAAGCGATGGAATGAAATTTATCAGAGACAAGTGAAAGTGGTTTTTTTCCCCCATTCAGGGAACAAAATCAGATGCACAAGGCTTAGCTGACAATGAGACTTGTCAAAACCAGAATCGATTGCAAACTGAATTCAGAGCCAGCAATATAAGGCAGTTGCAAAAAAAGAAAAGAAAGGTAAATATAATTGGAGATGGCATTAACAGAAATATAATTTCCAAACATCAGAAATAGAATTGCTTTGCGCAGACCCCTCCACTTTTGAGTACTCCAGTTCTGGCAGCCTACTTAAAAAAAATGTCAGAGAAATCAGAAGAGGTTTGGGGTAAGGCAGGGCAATGAGAAAGATCTGGAAAAGATCTTCTCTCAAGGGAAATTGCCAGAACTGCTGGGTATGCCTGGCTGTGAAAAAAAGATAGCTAGATCTGTACAGCTCTGGACTGTAAGCCATCGAGAGTCACTTTATTGGGGAGATGAGTGGCATATAAATTTAATAAATAACTAAAATAAAAATAGACGGGAGTATGCTAGCAATCTTCACACACCTGGAAGGATGTCACCTAGAAGGTCAAGACCTGTTTTTCATCATTCCAGTACAAAATAATGGATTTAAGTTACAAGAAGATTATGCTGCAACACTAAATAAAATTCAAAATATCAGAACAGTTTTGACAATGGAAACAACAATCAAGATAGGTAGTGAGATCCCTTTTATTAGAGGTGTTCTACTGAAAACCAGATGACCAGAGGTGGGTTCTTGCTGGTTCAGACCGGTTCCCTAGAACCGGTAGCGGGAATTTCCCCCCGCTCAGCGAACCAGCAGCAACGGCGGGTTGGACACCCCCCCTGAACCTGTCCCCCAGCTCAAAATCGGTGCTCCGGCCTGAAATCGGCCTCAAATCAACCCTCTGTGCATGCGCAGAGGGTTTTCACCCGGAAGTGACGAAGGTGCACGCGCATGCGTACTTCTGGTGCGACTCCGAACCGATAGGGAAGGTAAGTAGAACTCCCCCCTGCAGATGAACCATCTATTTGCAATGTTTTAATGTTGCAATGTTTATTCCTGCACGAGGAGGTGGTTGGACTTGATGCCCTGGATCAACCTTGCCAACTTGACGATATGTGGACTTCAACTCAGCATGCTCGCTGGGGAATTCTGGGACTTGAAGGCTACACATCTTTAAGCTGCCGAGATTGAGAAACATTGCAAGATTACTTCTTCCAACCAGGGGTTCATTCCAGAGTCAAGTGGCTACCACCGAAAAGGCCACTCCTAGATTGCACACTTTTTTATTTTTACCTCCATTAGTCAGCATTTTTAAGGTGCATCTTTGTTTTTAAGTGGTTGTAAATCTCAGCATTCAATTGCATATAAAATCTAGCAAACTCCTAAGTAGTAATAATCCCGATGTAATTTAGCAGGTACAAAAATTGGGCATGAAATCTATCTGGTGCTTCAGGATGGTTGGCTTTCCTGATGGTGCCCCAACCACACCATTCTGGGAAGCTTGTCCATTCATCTGTTTGGAGACTGTGGGTCCTTCTTCTCCAGCCTGCTATTGCACTGCCCCTTTAAAAAGTCCAATAAGAATAAACCCAAAGAAATAGCAAATGTTTACATATGCTGCGCTGCCAACATACCCTCCTTTCAATTGCACGGGGGTCAGGCATAATTGGTATGAGAAGAGGCATATTGCTTCTGACAAATGGTCCATTCAGTCTGCTAGGAAAGCCCACAACCAGGAAATTAAGGTGATGATGTCCCTTTCTCACTGCTGCTTCCTAGCAAACAGTATCTAAAAACCTGGACAGGAAGGATCCGTCAGGATCGTAGATGCCTCCTTTCATTTTCCTTTTAAGTTTGGTTCTGCCCAAGTAAACGGAGTTCAGTAGGAAAGATGAATTTGGAAGCCTCAGTATCTCGAAGGGCCCTTTGACCTGCACAAATCCGACAAGCCAAAACAATACACAATACACACACACACAGACACCACAAAGAGGAACCCAGATAAGAGGCCTTTAATTAACGTTTCGCTTACCTTTGCTTTGCTCCTGAACTTTGCCCACACTTATACATCCAAAGATCTCCTCCTTCAGATCCCGCGTTTGGAAAATCCCTGTCCTTCCAATCTCGGCGTTTGCAAACCTTCCCTGTGCAAATTAAGCAGGACGCCTTTCCTCGGCTGGCCGGCTGCAAACGATCCGCTCTGCTGTGCAACAACGGGGCTGGATGGGTGGGTGACTGACTGTTCAGGGAGGGAGCCGGACAAAAGGTGGCGGATCTGAGCAAAAGGGGATCAAGGCGATTGTGGTGTAGCTCACAGATTCCGAGGGTGGGGGAAAAAGAGAGGTGGTGATTTACTGGCTTCTGCCGAATGCTGCTTCTTTCATCTGCCATTCCCCCATTCCCTTTTCCAGGAGAGTCAACGCGGCTGTTGCTTGGGAGACTCTGCTACAGTTATTGCCTGCCCGATGCCATCGCCTCCTCTCCTATTTTCTAGAGTCCAGAGTGATCGATGGCCCAGAGAGAAAGGGGGCTGCCTGCTTTAAACAAATGCTACGAGCTTTATGTCCGACCGCCGCTTTGTCGAGATGATAATCTAAAGCCTGGATCAGGAGAGAGAAGATAATGCATTGACTGAGTACTTCACTGATGCCACGGCTTTTCTCTAATCTCTCCTAAACACACCACAGGCAGCAAGCAGTAGCAGCCCTTGCTGAGATCTAGGTAGAGAGAGGCGCACACAGCTTCCATACTTAATTGTTTCCAGGTTCACCTGTCTGGAAACGCGCATATTTTTCAGCACGTTTGTTGACTTCATCCGTTTTAAGGCGGCCGCAAATACGTTTAAGAGAAGTGGGAAAGTTGTGAGGATTTTGGAAAGGGAAGGTGAGGGCAACCAATCAGAACCGGGCACAGCTGGCTTTTAAAGAACCAGCCAATCAGAAGGCTTAGAAGGAGAGCTATCTTGTATGTTATTTTATTTCCCCCCCAAGGCACGCTCGGGTTAAAGGCAGCACAAGAGAGAAGGCACCAGTCGTCTAATTAAAATATATGGAAATTAAGGTGCAAACAGGGCCAAATTATTAGAATAAAGGCCCTTAAGGCAAAGATATTTTATTTAGACCTGGTAAAGAATAATATTATGAACATGATGATGTGCCTTGACTGAAGCTTTTCTTAATTATTTCTGGTTTTAAATAAAAAAGTCCAAGGACATAGGCTAGTCAACGTTACTTTCCCTTTCTTTTTAAAAAAAGAAAAAATGTGTGTAAAACAACATAATCAAATTATTGAAGCTCCATAAATATTTAATAATGTGGTTTCTACCAGATGGACTCAATCTGACAGGGTTGGCATGCTCCATGTTCCTTCTATTAGAATAGAATAGAATAGAATAGAATAGAATAGAATAGAATAGAATTCTTTATTGGCCAAGGGTGATTGGACACACA
>JANHFT010007287.1:139063-178148 GCA_032467955.1 Pseudoxenodon macrops
TAGGCAGGAAACCCTACACCACTTCAGATAAGTGGTTATCTAACATCTTCTTAAAAACTTCCAGTGTTGGAGCATTCGCAACTTCTGGAGGCAAGTTGTTTCACTGATTAACTGTTCTAACTGTCAGGAGATTTCTCCTTAGTTCTAAGTTGCTTCTCTCCTTGATTAATTTCCACCCATTGCGTCTTGTTCTGCCCTCAGGTGCTTTGTTTCTTGTTATAAAATATTTGCAGTCAGTAAGGATACTGTAATCTAAAATTGTGATTTACAGTTACCTTAACTGCAGAGATCAGAAAATCTGAGGCCTTCACCACCATTAATATCAATCCTTTCTGTGGCTGGACTGTGGTAAGTGAAAATAGGGAACAGTTGCCAGGAGAAATATGAGCATTTGTTTTTTCAGGCCAGGCATACTGAAAGCCTGTCACTCAAGTTTGTATATGTTGTGTTTTGCTTTGCATATTATCCCAGGAAAACCAAGTGTCATTTATTTGTAATGACTTCAATTCTTGATTTCTCCTGTGAGAGACCTTTTACAGAATTTAATTTTTTATAACTGTGTATTGTGATTACTATTATTATTATTAGAGATAATTATATGAGAGTTATTTCTTTAGAAATTCAGGAAGATGTTTGAGCAAGATGGTGTTAATGCTGGCCAAATTCTAATCAAGAATGTGTTGGTTTCGAACACCTGATGGGTATGATATGTACTGAGAGGCTTTTCTAATCCCCCCCCCACTAGGCTTTTGCTCAGTTTGATCCTGAGGGTGATGGCACGGTGGATGTGGAAAATATGCTGGAGGTTCTCAAGAATTCCAGTGGTGCAAATTTGCAAGGAGAGCTTAGTCACGTAATCCGGCAGATGCAGAGTTGTTCACTTATTCCAGGTAAGAAAAAAGGAAGGAACATGTTCATGTCATCTTCATTTAAATGATCTTTGATTTATGCACTGGAGAAATCTTTTCACTGAGGCCTTGGAGAGTCCTGGTTTAGATGGATACAGCTTTTAAGAAACGTGATGTTTCAAATTGTGTAGGTGCATATATACTTTGCCTACTGCCTGAAATAAAATATTTTTTAAGTTCATGGAGCTCTTCCAAATTTCTAGAAAAAAGAATGGAACAAAATTATATTTTCTTTATTTAAAAAAAAAAGTAAATGTAATTTATTTATTTTTAAAACAACAAAACAAGACAAATACCAACATATAACATATATATACATATTTTCTTCTTACAACAGTTTCGTAACGGTAATCTTCTATTATTTACATTTCCCCCCTCTAATCTTCTTTAAATATCTTTATCCTTATTGTTCCATTTATATTATATTTTCAATGCCCTTATTTTATCTCCAGTGTGGTTTTTTAAAAGCTAACTGAACCTTACAATTTAGAACTGGACACTTTTATAAAAATGCCTACAATTAAGTTTACTATGAAAATGTGTTCATAGGTCTTCTAAGATAAATTAAACAAATCAGGCATTAATTGTCAAGTTAAGGTTATACAGTGGAATCATTGATTAGTTTTTTACAGTAGAACCTCTGGTCCCTATCATAATTCATTCCATGACTTTGGTCACAAACTGATTTGGTCATGACCCAAATCTAATTTTGGAAATTTGGTGCTTACAAAAAAAATGGCAAAGAAGGGGAAATTGGCCATACACCAAAAAAAAAGTGTTAATTGTTTGGTCGGAACCTGATTTGGTCGTGATCAGAAGTGTTCATGGCCAGAGGTTCTACTGTATATGGATACATAATCAAATCATGGATAGCATTTAAATCATGACATAAGTTTCTGCTAAGCAATAATATCAGATTCCACACAGTCAAAATTAACCCATGCATTTATAGCATTTATGTTTATAATAACCTTTTTCATGAGTTTTACCAGAAATAGCTTTTCTCTCTTTTTCCAGCTCTGATTGATTGATTGATTGATTATGTATCATAAAGTTGTTGTCAACTCACACACCACATAGATAGGTTTTGATAATCTGTCCCTAACCTGGTTTTTCAGGTCATCCGGTGATGCACTCAAAGCCACTATAATCGAGTCTGTCTGTTTGACTACTGGTCACCCTCCTCTTCTTCCTTTCTATCTTTCCCTGCATTAGAGTTTTCACCAGAGAGCTAGGTCTTCGCATAATGTGTCCGAAGTAGGATGATTTGAATCTGGCCATTTGCGCTTTGAATGAAAACTATGGTTTAGTTTGTCTTCTCAGGATATTCTCCAGCACTCAGTTTAAAAGCACCTATAATTTCCATTTGTGATGAGGTTTTATTAAACTCCCAGAGTGAATATATATTTGAAAGGATATGGTAGAATAAAATAAATTTTCCCACCAACTTTTATATGCTTTTCCCTAAGGAATCTTTTCTTTTTCTTGCAGGTTTTATAGATATATTTTCAGATTCAAATGAGCGCCTTAGTTTTCATGCTACTATGATTCTTAGATTCCTGCATCGGCATCGTATCCCCAGCACTGTTATCCCATATCCCGTCTTGGAATACTTTAACAATATTTGCACTATGCGATCTTCTGTACTAAAGGATTCTTTAGATCGACTACTCCTAAAAGAAAAAGGTATTAAAAATTAATTTTTAATAGATTTACTTTGGGCTTGCTTATTTAAAATATTTATATCCTGTTTTTCTGTTGTTAAGCCTTGAATATAGTTTTCAAAATTGGGTACCAATGCTGTCTATATTGAACTGACCATCAAAAAACCTACCATCTATTTCAATTGCAATTGATTCATTTACATTTGGAATGCACCACTTAAACACACATACACACACCCGTTCTCACTCCTGTGTCCTTCATCTCATGGTGGCATCCTAAATAGGACTTCCAATACTGATATTGCAAAAAAACAACAACAACAGGCTTATATGAGGGAAGGAATTTGTTTAGAAATTCTCCTATAATCAAAGTAAGTATCAGGCTGACAGGTGGGATTTATAGTAATCTGACTTTTGTATTTGGTTTTGATAAAATTAGTTAGTGGTGTGTTTTCCTATGTGCTTTTCTTCAATTCCCCTAATACTTATGAAGACAATGATTTAAAGCAGATTCCTCATAGTGGTCAGTATAAACCCCCAAGGGTTAATGGGGGTTTACCAAAACTGGCTGATGATACCATTATTTATATTATTAGTTGAAGTAGTATTTATTAAATTGTTTTCATATACTAAATGTTTAGGGGGCAGTTAAGGAACAAGCTCAAAATTCACGA
Source organism: Pseudoxenodon macrops (assembly GCA_032467955.1). Taxonomy (NCBI): domain Eukaryota; kingdom Metazoa; phylum Chordata; class Lepidosauria; order Squamata; family Pseudoxenodontidae; genus Pseudoxenodon; species Pseudoxenodon macrops. The sequence continues at coordinate 142,310 of JANHFT010007287.1, forward strand.
AAAGGTTGTTGAGCTAACTAATTTGGGGACCCCTGATTTACAACATACTTGTAGAATATTTTTTCCCTGATGCTCTTCTTTTCCTGGAAGGATTGTGCAACTAAAGAAGCAAGCTGCAATATTGTGTAATTGTTAATTTAGGAAAGTGCATTTGAATGTTTTTAAGTGGAGCAGAGCCAAACCCACTTAGTGTTCTAGGTGTTTCTTTCTTTCTCATTCCTCTTCTAAGTAAAAGGCCATTTTGCATAATTTTCCTTAAGTGTTCTGCAGCATTTTGAAGGTGGCCATCTCTCTTCTCTACTTAAAATGACCTAGAACAATGCTAGGGATGAAGCATGAAGGAAGCTACAAAGCAGCAACTATTCCAGGACCATAGCTAGTGCTCTCCTTTGCTCCTTCCCTTCTTGAAAAACTGTAGAAAAAAAACCAATTGCTCTTTCATTGCAGCAGAGACCCCATTCTTGAGAAACCATTGAGGAATGTTTCACACACTCTGAAAAAGTGAAGTAAAATTATTCCATACATTCCTTTGCCCATAAATAGCATGGTAAATTTTATTTGTGCAAATCAGTCAACAGTTTCGTTTGGATTTTTTGTTTCGTTATTCAGACAAGTGCACATTAGTCAGCAAAACTGGGGAAGAACTGCTTCCCTCTTTTTTTTTTATCCAACTGAATAGAGACAGCTGCACATGTCAAAAACCACAAGCAAGAAAAATATAAAAAATTAATGTAAAAGTAGCAGGCTCGGTAATTGCCATACAGAGGGTGTGTGTGAAATTCTTTCCTTCAAATTTTAGTTCTCTTCACTATGGGATGAGGTGCATTTTATGATTTATGAGAATGCAGTTTTTATCAGTTTTTAGCTAAATACTTTAGAATATGGCTTGCAAACTGTATTCTGAGTTTGTGGTGCCACGTTTTGAGGGTAGCCACCACGAAAGGAGAGCAGACATTCACAAAAACCGGTAAACAGATCTCTCTTATCTGATCTCAAATGTATGTCTCTAGGAAGTTAACACTTAAAAGCAAAACAGTATGAAAATTGATAATGACATCTGTTGATAATGAGTGCTTCTGATTCTCCTGTTTGTCCCTATATCCGATCATTTTACAGAGAGCCCTAGTGATTTAAATGGAAACCAGGAATTGGACAAACTCAAATCAGTTTCTAAGTGCTACACCCATATAGAAACCTCCTCTAATTCAGCCGATATAGACAAAATGACAAATGGAGAAACTTCCTCCTTCTGGCAATCGGATGGGAGTGCTCGATCACACTGGATACGGTGAGACCTTCTTGCTAAATATTAATAAACTGCCGAAAATGGCTAGAATAAAATCTTACTCTCATGGAAATTGATCTATAATTCTGTTCATAGAAGACTCTCAGGTGTTAGGGGTGGTACAACTGGATTGTGTTCATTTAACCAGCCAAGTTTGTATAACACTCATAAATTGGGCCTGGCCCAAGCCTAATGCTGGCATTTACTTAAAACATATGAAATCCGGCCTGGCCAAAAAAACCAAAAAGCATTTCTCTCATACCGATTGATGGATCTGAAATAGCATACTATGATTATCTTTCAGGACTATTAATTTATTGTGTGATATGTTAAATATTATGATATATTAAATGATAAATGTTTCAATGATAAACATTAAATTATATGTTACATTTGCATAAGATAAATCTTTTTCTAAAGGAAAAAATCTTTACTCTCTTCACAGTCTTCAGGATCATGCCTTCTTGTATCAGAAATTAGCTAGATTTTGTGAAGTGTATATTATATGCACACATACATGGTATTTATTACAAATAATTTAATAGAATAAAAATGATACAAATATTTTAAAATAAAAGCAGGAAAAATTCCTGGATAAAAACAGTGTGTTAAAAGACCAGGGTTAATAGCTGGATATGGCTCACACATTTGGAATTTTTAAAAGATTCTTTAAACATGTAACTTTTATCAATTTACAATGCAATTCTGTGCATCTCTGATAACCTGTTTTAGGTAAATGGAATTTTATTTCTTGTTAAGTGTGTATATGTTACTTCAATTTATATGGCAACCCATCTCAAATATATGACTTTAGGCAACTGACAAGAAATTAAAACAGTTAAAAACATAATATAAGAAACAAACACAACAGCCAAGGTAAAACCATCCAGCGCAATCAGTCTATATCAGGAATGTCAAACTTGATTTCATTGAGGGTCGCATCATGGTTGTGTTTGACCTCCAAGGGGGGGGCATGTGGACATGGCCAGCTCGATGTCACGTTGGGGGCACTGAGTGCTCTGCCAACAAAAATGGAGCAAGTTCTGTTTTCGCTGGCAGAGGCACTGTGGCCCGTTCTTCACTGTTTCCAGGGTGGCCCCATGGGCCACATCTGGCCCAAGGGCCTTGAGTTGACACCCCTGGTTTATATATATTTATATCTGTAGCAGTATAACTAGGAATGCAGCCTAAATGTTGCAGCCTTTTGTTTTCTCAAGATTCATTAAAATGGAAACATTGTTTTATCTTTCTCATGAAATATAAGCCTATCAATTGATATAGTCGCGCTTGCTATATATTATGCTATTTTCTGTCAAGTAGACTACAGTTGAACCTATTTTTGTATTGGTCGCCGAGAAATATGAGTATTGAAGGCATTCCTCTTGGTTTCTTCATGCTTTCATGAATAATGCTTGTATTAAAAGTTTCCATAACAGTGATGTCTCATCACATCTTAATTGTCCTGTGTTTGTGTTTGTGTTTTTATATTTCATTACATATATTCTTACTTTGTGAGCCAATGAGGCCTCTGTGATTGCTGTTGATAAATAAACACTTTCTTTCTGCCTTGCAGTTTAAAGATGAAACCAGATGTCATTCTGAGGCACCTCTCCATTGCTGTTGCAGCAAACGACCAGAGTTACATGCCCCAGCAAATTACAGTAGCAGTTGGAAGGACTCCCAACAATCTCCAGGAGGTCCGAGATGTTCACATTCCCAGCAATGTTACTGGATACGTGACATTGTTGGAAAACGCTAACATTAGTCAGATGTGTGAGTCAATAACGATACAATCGGCTTTTTTTTCCTGTTTTTTTTTTTTAATTGTAAGTAAATTACTGAATGTCTTGGAAGCTAAAGGGAGAACTTTGTAAACAAGGTTTTAAAATATTCCTTTTTCCACCAAATTATACGAGTATAATTGCAAATACTGGTACATTATTTGTATTGCGGCTTACTCTTCCTATCCCTGAATAGGAATATGTAGGGATCTCGAGGAAGGAAGTTATATTTGATGCGCTTTTAAAGAAGGTGCAAGCAGCCATTGCTGTTATTTACTAAAGCTGAGGGGTGAAATTCAGCAGCTTCTGACAGGTTCTGGAGAACCGGTAGCAGAAATTTTGAGTAGTTCGGAGAACCAGCAAATGCCACCTCCGGCTGGCCCCAGAATGGGGTGGGAATGAAGATTTTGCAATAACTTTCCCCTAGGAGTGGTGTGGGAATGGGGATTTTGCAGTATCCTTCCCCTGCCACGCCCACCAAGCCACATCACACCCACAGAATTGGTAGTAAAAAAGTTTGAATTCCACCACTGCTAAAGCTGAATGAGAAAGATAACTCTTTTCTTCACCCTGGCTTTCTCTATCAGAAAGGACATATTTCTTTCTTTTTTGTTAAAAGTTTGAAGGAGATAGAAGCAGCAAGGCACTGCTGCGGCTCTCTGCAAATGTGGAACCTGAGGAAGCTTCTCCTTGGAGAAAAGAGATGGTTTTATCCCTATAAGGTTAGCCTTTTCAGAAGCATCAGCTGTGCCAATCTGCCATTCCTTTTCTTTGTAGCCGGTAGGGAGCTATGGGTGCGTTTTCTCCCTTCCCATTACAGTGTTGCAGGCAAGAGCAATGAGGTCCAACAGATACTCTGTTAACGGTGTTGATAGAGAAAAATCATCTTTCTTTCTGTTTGTTCAGAAGGAAATTAGTGGTAGTTGAGTCTTTCTGCAAACTGGGCTTTTAAAGAAATTGCAACCACCATCTCCTGTTGGCTTTTTAGAACAAAAAAGAAACTGTCTTCAAACTCCTTTTTTCTCTGTGGTCATGTTGGTTTTTTTCAGGAAATACTGTAGCTGTGTGTATTGCTTTCTTTAAAAAAAGAGCCTGCAAAATAGAAAATAGTTTCTTTTCTGAAGAACCTGAGAGGAAAGAGAGGGAGGTAGCTTCTCACAAGTAGGAGATAGACCAGAGGTGGGTTCCTACTGGTTCTAGCTTGGTGATGATGTCACAGAGCCGGTTCCGTCGGTGTCTCCGTGGGCGCCGCCATCTTGGATTTTGCTTCTGCGTATGCGCAGAAACTAATTTTTGCTTCACATGCACAGAAGCTATTTTTTTATTGCTGTGTGTGCACATGCAGCGTGACCCTGAGCAAACCGGCAGCAAAAATATCGAGAACCCACCCCTGAGATAGACATACAGATGTAAAAGAGGCTCATTTCTTAATTGAGCAATGACAATGTGTTCACCACCTCTTCCATCAGATACTTTTATTACAAATATGTTTCCTCCTAGCAGAACCTTCATCCATTTGTAGCACCTATAAACTTACAAAAATACTTGCACAAGTGAAATTATTTCTCAGAATTCTGTCCTGAGATTGTAGTTTGGTCCATTGCAACCATCATTATCTGTGCAAACAGCAGCCTTGAATCTTTGGCTGTTTATTTGTGTAGAAATGGAATAGGGCCACCTAAAAATAAGATAGTGACTTTTGCATAAGCAGGCACTTTAATACAGTAGTAATAAATGATGTCAGAGAGCTAATCTGGGTTTTATAATACCCAAATAAGGTTCTACTCAGGACTCCATATGCTCTAAACAGGACCAGTTTTTAGATATAGAGCTATATTGGGATTGCAGATCTCAATTATTTGTCATAATTCTTGATTGTGTGAATATGCCTACAACACATGTCTAAAAATAAGAAAAAACTCAAAAATTATTTGGAACTTTCCAGTATATAGAATGTTGAAAGGAGGAAAATTTCCCGCACTTACATAAGTTTGGGTTTCTCTCATATGTTTCATAATGTAAGAAGGGGGTGACGGCACTTACTCCTGTTCTTTTTTGAAATCTCCCTCCTTTGAACTCTGAACTTTTAGGTTTTCAAGGTAAATCAGCTGTAAACAGGACCAGTTTTTAGATATAGAGCTATATTGGGACACTTGATTGCAGATCTCAATTATTTGTCATAATTCTTGATTGTGTGAATATGCCTACAACATTTCAGGAATCACTAGAATTTCTCTTTGGGCAATAGTCATGTATCATAATTATAACTAACCCTTACATATATATGCTGGCAGTGACAATCAATACAAAATCCTTTTTTAAAGAATCATGAAATTGTTGCCTAGGCTGGGTAGTACAGCAATGTTCAGAATCAGGCTGTGAGATCAGAGACAAGAGAAGCCCCATTGGAGTAGATGTGTTAGGGCTGAAAGAATTACATTATGTGGATTATTTCTTGGGTTTGCCTAAGAAATGTTTTCACTTTAAAACAGTTGTGTTTTAACAGTTGTTTCAGAATAATTAAACAGTGATGCTATAGGAATAATGGAGGCCAATGCATTCTGTTCTCTTCTGCCATAAAAAAACTAACTATACTATTATCTCCCCATCACAATGCATTATTGCTGGGTGTATACTTCCCTCTGTGATTGAGGGAAGGTAATTGGGTCAGAAAAAATAGTGCAGGTTGACTTGTATCCCGATCCAAATGGAATTCTACTTCCCTTTGTAATTTCTAGTTTTATTTCTCCCCCTAAGTAACTACCGTACTTTAGCAGATAGCCTGCCACCTGCCAAACAAAGTTCTTGGCCTATATCCATCTGCTGTTTTGCTGTTGATATAATATACTGTCTTAATTCACTGTAAATTTGATGGATTACTTTTGTGTAGGAATTTATTCTTAATTTTGGCAATTAAGTTCTGACCTCCAACCTTATAAACATTGAGAAGAAATAATGCTCTAATAAGTCAGAGATGGTAAATTACTTGTTTTGGGTTTTCCCCCCCCTCTTTTTTTTAGTAGAACTCCAAGAATTGAACTTGCAAACATAAGACACACCAGCCTCAAGTGACAGAATTTAGTTCTTACTAAATTATAATGGTATCATAGGAGTTGTTCTCATGGTGCTGGGATATTCATTTCTTGAAATTGTCGGGTGTTGTGCTTTTTATTTCAATAGACTCATTCAGAAGGTTATATCAGATTATTGAATTTGTATTAATCCAGTTAGGTTATGGAATGCCATTTTGCAATTCTCCAAAGCCCCAAAACCAGAACTGACATTGTCACGGGAATATTGCTGGCCATTTAAAGCTCTCACATTTGACAGACATGGGAACTACATAGGTTTCCTTTGCTTTTTTGCTCTTAAATCATCCGTATCTTGTTTCCATTTAAATTCACAGGGGGACGTTGAGTGTTTGTGTTGAGCACATGTACAGATACAAATGTACCCTGCTGGAGATGATGTTGCAGCGTTTGCTTGCATTTAACTTGCTTGCTTTCCCACTGTTAAAAGATTCATAGTCTACTCATTTCAAGGTCATTATTCTAAAAGAGTCTAGTATAGTTTTCAATTGATATCTTTTTGAGCTGGCAAGAGGTTACTTATTTCTCTGATGCTTCCTATGAAAGCATTACTCTTGGCATGAGAAATGATTAGAAATCAATATTTAGAATGACTTCTGAGGGGAAAAATTACTATTACTACTACAACAACAAAAGTGTGTAGTTTTCCCATTGTATTATGAAAATGGCTAGACATTTACTTTTTGCCAGTTTTTCCCACTGCTTCAAGACCACACACCTTTCACATTTCCCATACAAACTGTCTTACGGAGGTTCTTCAGAAAGTGGTCCTGCCTCAAAAGACACCATGAGCCTACTTTTGGTTAGATTTGCTAACTAGGAAGACATATTAGTATCTCCTGAAATAATTGAGATGTATCTATATTTCCCATAATATGTACCTAGATGCAATTGTGTCTTTTAAAGATTGATTCAATTGTGCAGCTATGTGCCTTCAGAACTGTTCTTAAATGGTGTATCAAGAACTGACTGACTTCTGAAATTTTCAGAATTGGCCTTTGACTAGAAGAAATTACCCTTGTTTGATATTCTTGACAGATGTACAGATTAACATCAAGCGTTGCCTTAGTGATGGATGTGACACAAGAATTCATGGTCTCAGGGCTATTGGGTACCAAAGAGTGAAAAAAGACTGTGTCTCTGTATGTGATGCTTCAGCAATCTGGTACTGGTCACTTTTGACCTCTCTGGTCACAGCATCCATGGAAACCAACCCTGCGATTGTTCATGCCATTCTGCAAAATACCCAGTAAGTTCTCTTTCAGCATGTTAACTCTCCTTAAATCACTTCTCTGTTTTGTAGTGTGAACATACTTTCTTGTATATTCCTTTTATAGCATTAAAGAACAGTATTCATCCATATTCACGTTTAACCTAGGTCTGTGATGGCGAACGTATGGCACACACAGTGTCAAACTTCCCTCTTATGGGTTTTTGGCGTGCATGCGCGCGCGACGATCACCTGGTCTTCAGGCATGCGGCACTGCCAGAAACCGGAAGAGCTGGTCTTCCTGTTTCCAGTGTGTGCATGCGCTCCGGCCAGCTGATCGTCACGCAGGCATGCACACTAGTAACTGGAAGACTAGCTGGCCGGTGTACATGCTAGAAACCGGAAGTTCATTTCCCAGCGCACACATGCCCACTTGGCAGCTTCTCTTCTGGGTTGCTGCCCTGACAAGCGCATGCGTAGGCGTGCGCAGTCCAGTGGTGGGTTTCTACCGGTTCGCCCCGGTTTGGGTGAATTGGTACCAGTGGCGGCAGGAGGCTTCACCAACCTGCCTGGACGTCATCACGGATGCTCTGTGCATGAGCAGAATCTTTCGTGCATGTGCAGAAGTGGCGCACGCGCACACATCTCTAAACCAGTAGCAAAGGTAAGTGAAACCCACCACTGCCGCAGTCCCTTTTTGGCACTCCACCATCACTGACCTAAGTATTCAATTAGGTCAGCCTTCCCCAAATTTGGCACCTTCCAGGCTTTATCTCTCAGCAGTAATCATGCTGGCTGAGAAAATATGGGAATTGATCACCCATCTAGAGGACATTCAGCTGAAAAAGGTAGCTCTGAAGCTTATGTTTGGAACTTTGAATGACAGCATGTAAATATCTTTAATCCAGGGAAGCAAAAAACTGATTTAAAATCCTAAACTCCATTGGTTTCGAACAATTTCCTTTATTCATGCTGCCCATAGCCCTACAGCCTATAGATTTTATAAGTGCATGCTTCACTTTTATTAATGTAGTATAAACCTGCTTTAAAATGAAGCAGGCAATGCCTAACTGCTCTTGTACAAAATACAAGGTAGGAAAACCAGATGTGTTATCCTTTGCTGGTTTGTCTGCCTTGGAAGCAATGCAACTCATGAAATAAAGTCTCCCATTTAGATTAATGATTTTTTAAGTAAGTGATTTTAAAATACGTTGTTATTTTATGCATCATAATGAAAGTTAAACCGCCAAAACTGTAAGCTATCATTTTCAAAAATAAAAGTGTATAAAGTCATGTAATTAACTTAATCACTAACTACTTTCTTCCCCGCCTCCGTGGAGTGGAGGAAAAGCCACAGGCAACCTAAAGATATTAACTGCTAGCCTGGTGGCCAAAAGATTCAAGGTCCATATACTGCAAATGCTGCTTTATAGAGAACCATGTTGATGATCAGCCAGTTTTTAAATGCGCCTTCAGGGAAATACTAAGAAGTGCATCACAGGACTGTATGGCTTGGATTAAACCAATTTGATTGCAATGTTTTTGTTTCCCATAGAAATTAATTTCCTTGAATTCTCTGTAGAATAAGCTCTCATGATTGAGCCTGTTATAGGGCAGGTATCTGAGTATTCATTGCTTTCAGGAACCTGAATGGCTAAAAACAAGCAGAGGTTGCTAAAACACAAAGGAAAGGCAAACAGCAATTAAGTCCTTTGTTCCTTTGTTGCCAGATTCTTAGGCAAATATTACCCATTCTGGCTGTCTTTTTGTGATGGGCTTGAGGCAATTACTGATGCCCTGCCTTTTCTTTCTCTTCCCCTCTAGGAAGGCATTGCAACATATGCCACCTTTGTCTCTGTCTCCAGGCTCCACTGACATTTCAAGTTTCTTATCTTCCAATGTTTTGGAAGAAGTGGATAATTTCCTCCTGGGAATTACCAGGTACAGTAAGGGTTAAGCTAGAATATAAAAAAGGGGGTGGGGGAGGAGGATGGCAAGGTAGAATAAATGGCAAGATTTTTTTAAATGTAAACTTTCTTCTTCCATTCCAGTTACTGTGCCTCTCCAGAAGTAGAACTTACGCTGCTAGCGTTTTCTCTGGCCAGAGGGAGCCTGACCAAAGTGTTGAATTCACTTTGCACAATTGCTGGCCACTTGGAAACGACTTATAAGGCTGCTTCTCTAATTACTTCCATGGCTACAGTCAGGCAAAACCTGCTCTACAAATATGGTAACCATCGCTGGAAACTTTGGGCTTGGGGATGTTCGGTCCTCTCTGTGCCAAACTTTGGCAGATAGCCTATTGTTGCCACCAGGAGTTTGTTTTGTTTCTCTGCTAGCCTTCCACAGTCCACAAACCACAGCACAGGGAGGCAGCCTACAGGCCACCTGAGGTTTTCCAGCATCCCACACATCTCTTGAGATTATACTGATGAGATCCAGTGGCAAGATGGCCCACTTTATACTGTATGGTGCAATATTTGGGAGCAAATTAAAGGTGGGAATGAATGTAGGAGGCCTCTGAAAGTCGAGTCATTTCTATTCCCATCTTTAATGCTCCCATTTCCTACCACCATGAAAACCATTTTTGTGCTAAGTATCATGAGCATTATTTTGTGTGGGGTCCCCTCTCTTGTGTTGGGGGGGGGGGGTTTAAGGATGAGAATGAAAGGGGGTTGCCTCTTAGAAGCTCTAACCCCTTTTCCCCTCTTCTCAAGCCCCCAAATGATTCTGATCCCAGTTGAACATCTTAAGCTCTGTGCTATGCTGACTTTCATGGAGTCAAACGATCAGAATGTTTTTGAGCAGTGACTCAGCCAAATAACATTTTTACAGTAGTAGAATTTAGTTCAGTCTTTTGTATGCAAATCCGTACCTGATACTCCTCCCCATTTTCCCCTGAAGTTTGACTATTTCCCACAGCATCTGTTGTGGAAGAAACCCGTTATTTACCTCCCTTTGTTTCACTCAGTTTAACAGCTTACTAGGAAAAACACACAGGTACTCCTCGACTTACAACAGTTCATTTAGTAACTGTTCTCAGTTAAATGGCACTGAAAAAGTGACTTATGGCCATTTTTCACATTTATGAACGTTGCACTATCCTTATGGTCATGTGATAAAAATTTGGCTGTTTGGCAACTGACGTGTACTTTGGACGGTTGCAGTGTGTCATACAAAGTCAATGAGGAAACCAGAAGAACTTAACAGCCATATTACTAATTTAAAAACTTCAGCAATTCACTTAACTGTGGCAAGAAAGGTTGCAAAATGGGGCAAAATTCACTTAACTGTCTTCCTGAGCAGAAATGTTGGGCTCAATTGTGGACATAAGTGGAGGATTACGTACATAAGTGTTTCTTGAACAATGAGTATAATGCAGCAATTGTACTGTTGGACATGTATTGGGAAGAATAAATGTAAGTTTTTCTTTCAACCACATACTTCCACTTGTAAATGTTGGACCTGGAGTCATCCATGTGAACTTAAGGCTGAAAGAGTAGAGGTTATTCTCAGTCATTCTCATCCCACTTTGTTCTGTTAGACTCAATTGGGCACCCTGTGTGTCTTCATAAAGCTTTTCTGCTTTTTCCAGGAACAGCCCTACAGCTAACTCTGCAAGCTTGTGATGTCAAAGGGAAGGAAGACAAATCAGGACCTGAAAATATGCTGGTGGAACCATGGACAGGAGATGGTAAGGGCCTCCTTTGATTCTCATTTTCAGCTCAGTAAAAAACATAGATCCATCTTGCTTTTTTTCTCAGACGGAAATATCAAAGAGCCGTACAATAAAACAGTAATTTAGAATATTAAAAACCCAATAAACAGAAAAGAGCAATGATTTCAAACAACAAATATGCGACATGTATGACTTCACAAGACAGCCATCATCATGGTAGAAAGTGGTTTTCACTTATCATGAACTAGTATTCTAGTTCTGCTAAAAGCTGGCAATTTGAATTGAGGCTGGAAACAAAAGGAATATGCCAAATAACAGGCATTTGTAAGCATTTTCTGAGACATATTATGAACAACTGAAAGCTTTTAGGTGTTCTTCAGAGCCAACTCCATATTCAGCATATTGCACTAGAACTGGGCAGGTGTAACAGTGGCTTGAAATAGAAGTAGTCCTCGGCTAACAACAGCAGTTGGGACTGGAATTTCCATCACTAAATGACACAGTCATAAAGCACAACTGCACATGACTGGGCTGCTTAGTGACATCATTGAGACAACTTCCGGTTGCTGCTGTTAGGCAATTCCTGCAACGTCACACAGCTGCCATTTGCAACCTCCTATTGGCTTGTTGGAAGCAAGCAGTCAAGGTCACAAACGGAGATCACATGTCCATGAGACACTTGCGATGTTGTAAATGTGAGCCAGGCACCGAGCACCGAGATTGTGATTGCATAACATACGTCCACCCAGAACTTCGAGGACCTATCATAAGTATCACTTGTTCATTGCTGTTGTAAGTTTGAATAGTCACTGAATGAGTGGTCATTAAGTGAGGATCATCTTAAAGTTTTTTCATATAGTCATTACCATCAAAAGGAAAAAGAGAAAAAGCAAGCAAAAAAATCCACTCAGCCTTCAACTTCTTCACTCAATCGATATTAGTATTTTAAATTCATTCAGTCTTGTATTTCGCCGCTACTACCGGAAGTGGGGAGACAGCCATGCATCCGCTCCCTCCCCTCTTCTTCATCTGCCGTTCTCTTTTGATCTAAAGTTTTTAAATTTGGGAGTAACTTAAATAGAAAGAAATCTTGTATCCAAAACATAAAATCAAGCTCACCCAGACGATCCACCACGCTTTCTCTTCTCACTCAGTGTGACCGCCCCTGCTTTCTGACAGCTCGCAATGGCTGTCTTCCACAGCCGATGGGTCGGAGGCTATCACCGGAGTTACAGGGAATTTGCGATTTCCCTGTTCTCGCCCGCCTGTGCCTCTGTTCTTCACCGTCCCTACAAGACGGCTCTGGTTCCAAGCTTGCACTCAAATTACGAACCTAATTCTTAGGCACAGTTAAGTTTTAATTAATGTGCGCACCAATTGCACAGTCTCAAGAAATATGTAACAAGGTGGAAAACTTTGTTCTGAACATTCCAGATAAATTGTTGCATATTCTGCTTTATCCAAAGGGTTCCTGACAGAGACCGGAAAAAGACAGGCCAGCATCATTCTCTCAACTGGGACAGAATCAGCCTTCCAGGTCACACAAATCAGAATAAAGGTCTGAATGTGCTTCTTAAATATTCTTTGTGAATCTCTTTGTTTTGCTTTTAATTGCATGGTCTTTATCAGTAAGATACTTTTTTGCCCAGTTAGCTTCTTGTAAGCGTTGAGGTTTAGCCTGGTATTAGAAAATGGAGAAAACAAGTTTGTAGAGCATATATTTCAAACAAAATATTAACAACAGGAATAGGTTTTTTTTGGAGTAGGGAACCCATAATAATAACAATATTTTGTTTAAGAATTGAAATGGAAATGGGTTGGTCACATAGTAAGAAGAACGGATGGCAGGTGGACCAAGGCAGTCATAGAATGGATCCCACTTGATGAAAAGCATCCACGAAAGAGACCTAAAACAAGATGGATCCAACAGCATAAGCAAGTATTGCAGGCCCAATTGGCAAAGGAAAGCTCAGGACCGTATTGGTTGGAAACATGCGCAAGAGGCCTTCATCCTGCAGTGGATAGGCAATGGCTAAAAGGATGAGGACCAGGATTATGAAATTAATAAGTAGTGAATATCTGTATCCTCTACTTTTATGAATGAGTTAGATAGTGCCTCGAATTAATTTGAAAGTTGGGAAGAGTATTATTTACATAGAATACAGTTATATGGAGTTTATATGAGCTAATCTCAGAAGAGTCATTTAGTTTTTCTCCTCTTGGTTTGTGTAATGCTAAACATCCTTTTTTCCCCTTCATAGGTGCGGAGAGGAGCAATTGGAGCCCGATGCGGACTGGTATTTGCTTACAATTCCTCTTCAGATAAATTTCATGCAGATGAGCATTTCAAAAGATTTGAGTGCTACGACAAATGGAAACTAGAGGATTTCCGACATTTCCTAAAAACAAGGTAAAACATTAAAACAAATGTGCCTCATTAACACATTATGTTAAGCTGCCTTTTACTAAGCGGCTACCTATAAGCCTCTTTCATTGACAGTAATTCCCCGGGAGCTCAGTAGACAAAAGCCTTGCCTATCACTGCTTACTTGTTCTTTTTAACTGAAAAGAATCAACAACTGACTCTGGGGCCTTTTATGAAGAGTCTTTGACTCGTGACATTTCCCTGAAAACTAAACATTGACAATCTATTGAGACAGAAAACACCGTTTTCCCAACAGTCAATTCCAGCTTCAAGTGTCACGTTTGATCAACTGATCCACAAGATCACTTGTAGCCTGTGCTTCCTGTCATGTCGTGATGCACAAATCATGGTAAAAAGGAATGATGAGCATGAATATCTTTGCCTTAATTGATTGTGTGATTTACAACCACAATTCGAACCAGAATTTCCATTGTTAAAACAAGGCGGTTTTAAGTGAGTCGTGCCTGATTTTTATGACTTTTTTTTGCCATGATTGCTAAGTGAATCACTGTAGTTGTTAAATGAATCACAAGGCTTCCCCCCCCCCCCATTGTCATCGTTTGTTGGAAGCTGTCTGGGAAGGCTGCAAATGGTGATCACCTGAACCCAGAACGCTGCAACCATCCTAAATATGTGTTGGTTGCCAAGTGGCCAGATTGTAATCATGTGATCGTGGGGATGCTGCAGTGGTCATAAGTTCAAGGATCAGTTGTAAGTCACTTTTTTTCAGTACTGTTGTAACTTTGGTCACTAAACAGACAGTTGTAAGTTGAGAACCTTATAATGTGAAAGGATCAGGACCTGTTTGTGTCTATGGAGATTCTCAGTCATCCAGATTGTCCCAAAGGTGCTTTTTCAAGAGGCAACTGGATTTTTAAAATTTGTTTGTTTTTTCTTTGAAGACTTTTCGCTTCTCATCCAAGAAGCTTCTCCAGCTCTGACTGGTTGATCTCCATTCCCCACCATCCAATCAGAGCTGAAGAAGCTTCTTGGACGAGAAGCGAAACGTCTTCAAAGAAAAAAAACCCAGAAAAGTCCAGTTGCCTCTTGAAAAAGCATCTTTGGGACAGAACCTGTTTTAATAATCCCAAAGTGCTGGATATGGAAAGATGGATTTTATTTAATACTGCAACTGAATATTAGAAAATTCTTGCTAACGGTAAAAGCAGTGTGACAGTGGAACCCATTGCGCAAAGAACTGGTGGGCTTCCACAGAATGTGTTCGAGACAAAATGGAAATTAGTTATAGATGATTTAATTTGGATTTCCGCACTGAGCAGGAGGTTGGGCTCGCCTTGCTGTCATTAGTGCAGTAATGCTTTTGGATTATTCAGCCAGTCTTTCCATTCCTTTGAATCTTCCCCAGAAAAAAAGATGTTCAGTACTGGGAACCCTTTATTCTAGCCCTCTGGAGGTAAGTTGTTATAAAGTATTACTATTTTTTTAATACTGCCTGTTTTCCAGAAATAGCTCTGTATGGGATGAACTTGGAGAGGAAGATCCTGTCGGATGGTTTGAAATGGAAGAGGAATGGGATGAAGTAGAAGTCAAAATGCAGCAGTGTAGAATATCTAAGGTAAAAAAGACAGACTATCACTTTGTCTATGGATATATACATGGCGTCTTTCCTCTGAAAGCTCAAGATAACTTGTGTGAGGATATTCCTTAATTTTTATTTCCACAACAGGAACCGGGCTGAGAGAGAGGGTAACTGGCCCAAAGTCACCCAGTGCTTTCTTAGAATTAAGGAAGGTACACTGTATCATACTGTCTCTCATTGTATCACATATCCAGACATAAAAGAGTAATCTAGTACCTTATGGGTTAAGTGGTGGTTCAGTGAGATGCATACAACTTCTTGCTTGGACTTATTAGCCAAACCGAAAGTCTTGGAGGTCAAACAAACAGAAAAACATACTGGTTTGGATATTATTAAATATCTCCAATGATTCCTGTCTTATAACAGGAAACTTAATCCTACCTTATATCAGGAAATACCGGTATGCTGTGCTGTGCTGTGCTGTAGATAGAGAGTATTAATGTGCTGTTTGGTCCTTCATGGGGGCAGGGAGAGCACAGAGATTAGCAGGCACATTCCAGGAAGATCTTTGGCCACCTCAGCATGTGTGATCTTGGCTTCCTTATTCAGATGATTTTATAAAGAAACCACAGGATATGTGTCTGTAGTTGGCTACATCCATTGTCAGAAGGAGCCAATTGGGTCAATGCTGCAGTTCATTCCTTGTTCCTAGCTAAGCCAAAATCCTGGCTAGCTTTGTCGATCCATATTAAATGAATGTTTTCTATATCTCAACTTTGTTATTAGGCATTGCTAGGAAGGACTCTATCAAGATTGAGTCCTAATGTAGTAGTTCTGTTTCAGTGGTGCTGAAATAGAAAGTGGAAACTGGAAGACTGTGGATTGTAGTCCTCATAGATGTGAAAACTGGCTGAGTAACTTTGGACCACTTAAGTTTCTGTCCACCCACTTCACTAAATTATCATTATGGTAAAACTAAGAGGCAGAAGTATTTTCTATACCTTCTAGAAATATTCACAAATAAAGGTAGGGTACTAATCTAATAAATACATGAATTATATATCAGACTTAATGGAGATAGGTACATTAATTTGCTGTTAGATATCTCAATCACATTGAGCTAAAGGCAGTGTTACAGGCAGCAGCAGCATTCTATGGTTGCTTTTTAATTTTTCCATTGTTGTTCCAATTTGGTGACTGTTACTGTGTGCAATTCAAACTGTTTGTATTAGGGTGCCTTCTTTTGCATTAAGTGCTTTGATCTAATGGCAATTGCACATTCTTGGTCTAATGTAAAAAAAACTCACACACTATTTTAGATGTGTGCTAAACGCTCCAACAGGCATTGTGTTAAAGGCATTACCCCCAACAGGAAATAAGCTATTCTGTATTGACCTGAATCAAACATTTTAGTCTCATGGATTCAGAACTCATATGTTGTTGTTAAAAGAACTGAAAATGGATCAAACAGCACAGCTAATTGTGTTTGTAAATCTTAAGTGTGAAATAATTTAGTCTTTTTTTTTTTTAAATGAAAATTGTTTAGACTCATGCTTGTTTTCTGTTCTTTTCTAGTACATGATGATAAAGTTCTTATGCACCAGGCAAGAGAAAGCTGAACGGCTTGGAGTACAAGGCTTAAGTGTCTTTGGTTATATTCGATCTGCATCTGAAGAACCTAGCAGAAACAAAATCTGTAGGGAATGTGACAAACTAAATGACGATACCGTTTGTGGGATGACGCTTCTTCTAAAAACTCTGTCCTTCATTCAACAACTTGCACAAGACTTGGTATGTGGCATTCTGTTCATCGTAACTTCTGTAGAGTGTTTTGTAAAGACACATTGACAACAAATTTTAATAAGCTCTTAAAAACAAAGGATCTTGTCAAGGGCGACAATATAAAATGGTGCAAAATTTCAATAAAACCCATTCTGTATGGAATTCAAATATGCAGAGGAATGATCAAAGTATTAACTGGAGTGAGATTGCACTCTCTTCAGAACGCAGATTTGCAATTTGAGGCATTTTTATTTGGCCAGTTCCATTTAAATGTCTTGAGTTTCTTCCATCATAGCTGGGTGTGGCAGCAAGGTCTACAGTTAGAAAGAGATAATCTAGAATGATAACGCAGCTCTTAATGACATCTAGACTAGATTATCCTAGCACTTTGAATATACTCAATAACTAAATGGCATAGCTTAGGTAATGACAAATGCATAATTATATGAGCCATTTCAGACTTTCGGATGTGTTATGCAATTAGCTTTCAAGGATTGGATTCCATTTCAGCAAATAACAGATCATCAAGTGCATGATGCAAAATCAGTTCCCGCTCATTCTATTTAAAAGGTGTGCTTTCTGTCCCAGCAAAATCTATTTCACATCAAATTCTTTTCCATTTTATTACTTAGTAATTCCTTTTATAGGTTCAGAAGAAGGAAAGTGGTCAACGGTATAAATCATATCTGGAATTCACAGGCCTGGATTTAAAGCTTTTCTGGAATTTTTATAGTAAACTTCACCAAAAGTAGGTCCCTTTCCATTATATTAAACAAAAATCAGTACGTTAGTTGAATGTTGGGTTATCATTGTGGTGGTTATTAATAGTGAACAAAACCTTCAGCTTTGGTCTATTGTCAAATACATGAGTACAATCACAGTGTCCTGTTGGGTGTAACAAATCAGCAGATTGGAAGATGTGAAACTGGTATGTTATAATAAATGATAAACTACATTCGCAATTAGCAGGCACAATGCTGCTGTTAAAAAGAAATCAGTAAAGCAATTATTGGATTTTCTAGAACTGTGTTACACAGGGCCTTCCGGAGACATTTATTAACTCCCACAACTGTTATAAAGACTTTCTGCTGATTGGCATATAGGATGTTACGCAACATAAGACTTGGTTATGTTTGGGGAAAGCTTTTAAAACGCTGAATTACTGTCTTAACCATCATTTCATGACAATTGTTTTGTGGCTTCTCCTTGTAGCCCAAGAGAAGAATGCATCGATGCTCAGGCCGTGCTCTTACAGCTTCTTCAGAGTTGTTTCTCAATGCTTACGTCAGATCCCAAGGCTGCAAAGACTGAGAAAGCTGTTCAGAAAACAACACTTGAAAGTACAGAAGCAGCAGAGGAACTTTATAAACATTTGTGTGAAGGTGATTCTTCTCATCTTTCCCTGCAGTCCATGGATTCCATGTAGTTGCGACTTCTTCCTTTAATATAATCATGAGAGGCATTTATAGAGCAGTTTTTATAGCTGGAAATTCTTCGCGGAGTTATGGGAAAGGGAATGCACTTGCTATGAAATTCCTGGGAACAAGGATCTCGTACTGATCCTTGATTCCGTGACAGATACCTAATCCTAGATCCCAAGATGACTGGCACTTGGAGTTGAGTTTACTTTCTGCTCTGAAAGGAGGAAAACTAACTGTACCTGAAGTTCACCCATTTATAGTCTCCCTACTAGCTTCTTATTGTGGTCAGTTCCTTCTTAACTCACAGAATAAAAAAAGTCAGGGACCTCGTGCATAAGAATATCTGTAATCTCTATTTAAATCTCTATTTAATCTCCTGTTTGCTGGAGCCCAAGCCTTATTCATCCAGTTTGAATCCTAAACCACTTCATACTGGGTGATTTCTATTGGGGTGGGAGTTGTCATTGCATCTTCCAGTCTTTTGCAGACATCAGAAATTGACACAGTTGCTGAAATTGTTGCACACCTAGCAGACTGTAATTTATCCTTCCAAAACAAAGATACCTTTAATTGGTATCTTCTTGATGGGTCTTAAAGAAAAGAGGAAATAAAGATAGTCCTTTACTTACAACAGTTTGTTTAGTAAGTGTTTAAAGTTACAACGGCACTGAAAAAAGTGACTTATGACCATTTTCACACTCATGACCGTTGTAGCATCCCCATTGTCACATGATCAAAATTCAAACACTTGGCAACTGGCTCATATTTATGATGGTTGTAACGTCCGAGGATCACACAATCCCCTTTTGCAACCTTCTGACAAGCAAAGTCCATGGGGAAATCCAGACTCACTTATCAACTGTGTGCTACTAACTTAACAACTTCAGTGATTCGCTTAACAACTGTGGCAAGAAAGGTTGTAAAGTGAGGTAAAACTCACTGAACAATTGCTTTGCTTAGCAACGGAAATTTTGGGCTCATAAGCCAAGGAGTACCTGTATGAGATGAGATTACAATAGAAGTTAGAATACAAACATCAGAAAAAGGAATTGGAACTCAAAATGGTTTATTAGGTCAGCATATTTTTATCTTTTTTAACACACAGTTGTTAACAGCGACAGTGAATCCACACCGTTGAAGACTCTGAAGCAGGAAGTGACTAACACATTACTCAATGGAGCAGCCATCTTTTTCCCCCATAGACATACCAGGCGGGAGCAGCTCTTTGCAATGCTGGTATGTTGTGTAGATCGGTGAAATGTAGCTTTTGTTGTATCTGTTACTTAAAAGTACTTTTTAAGATTAGATTCTTTGGATATATGCATCTTCTGTCCAATCTGCCTCAACCTTCCTACCAGCAACACATTTTTATTAGCTGTAATATATATTAACTCTATTTTATCTTGTACATGTTCATTGTAAATAACATTATCTAGTTAAGTAGATTCCGTCACTGGCATTTTGCATCTACCCGACAATCCTTTGAGGCTGATTTTTTTCTGTTGCCAAAAGTGTATGTTTGTGAGATATATTATTAAAAGAGCCTTTTCTATTCTACAGACTAATATTACAGAGCAGAAACACAAACCATCTGCGCAACTTACTTTCAAATCACTTTGTGCTTATTTTAGGTAAGCGAGCTAATCTTTGCATTTCTTGACTGAATTATCTCATTGGCCTTTTTTTTGAACATTTTCAAGTTTGGCATTTTGTGGTATGAACCTGCAGATCATCAGAATGAGATTGTTGGTTCAGGAAACAAAAAAAAAAGGTTAATATAGGAACTTTATCTGAATTACTTAAAAAGATAAACTGTGGCCATAAGGGATTGAAAAACACATGGCTCTATTTTAGAACCTGCAGCTATTCATATGTTTGTTACAATTTTTGTTGTTTCTATCCCACTTTTATTATTTTTACAAATAACTCAAGATGGCAAACATATTCAGCACACCTTTCTCCTCCTATTGTCCCCACAACAAGCCTATGATGTAGGTTGGGTTGAGAGAAAAATAACTAGCCCAAGGTCACTCAGCTGGCTTTCATGGCTAAAGCGAGACTTGAACTCACACTTTCTTACTATCTAGCCTGTTGTGATAACTACTAGACCAAATTTATTGCTCATATTGGCTGGGGTGACTGACATTGAATTCTGCATTATCTGGAGCAATTTTTCTCAATCTTGGCGATTTCCAGGCATGTGAACTTCAACTCCCAGAATTCCACAGCCAGCATGGCCATTGATAAGAATTCTGGCCATTGAAATACTTATGCTGGAAGCGGCCATGGTTGGGGAACACTGATCTAAAAATTAACCAGTTGCCAGTTCCAATTGTTTGAAAATGGATGTTCTAGAGCAGGGGTATCAAACTCGATTTCATTGAGGGCCACATCAAAGTTGAGTTTGACCTGGGGAGGTAGGGGGCAGCAGGTGGGCAGAGTCAAGGGGCTTGGCCAGCTCGACATCACTTGTTTCAGGGTTGCCTGTGGAGGCCCAAGCGCTCTGCCAGCAAAAACGGAGTTTGGTAGGGCTGTGTTTGGAAAGTTCCATCTTTGCTGGCAGAGGCACCGTGGGCCAGTCCTTCGCTGTTTCCAGGGAGGCCCCCGCAGGCCAGATCTAAGCACCCCATGGGCCGGATACGGCCCTCAGGCCTTGAGTTTGACATCCCTGTTCTAGGGTACTTGGTAATTAACAATACATTATTATGGAAATGTTCTTTGCCAGTGATCAGGATCCAGGTGGACTTCTGCTGTTACCAGATAAAGGAACTTCTGCAGATGTTGATGTTACTCAAGTGCTAACAGTGATGAAGACCCTCCTGATGGTGATGTCAAAAGAGGTTGTAGTTTTTAAAAATATATATTTTTCCATATAGAAGTGATAATTTCTATATACATTATTTCTGGGAAGTCTACTTCTGACAATATGTTCCAATAGTTGCAGAACAGGTGTATCAGGTTTAAAAAAAAACACCTCTTGAGGTGACAATATTGATTGAATTTCCAGAAAATTACTGGCATATTTAATTTATATTTAATTACCAATAGAGCTGGGTTTTTGTTAGTAATAACTAAAGCTGAACAGAAACTTTATATGTGCTTAGTAATAAGCTCTGCTTGATGTAATAACACTATTTTACACCATTTTTAAATTAATCTATTTTAGATTGTGAAGTAGTGGTAAAGTAAGGATGACTAATTTTTTCTAGGTGAAGTGTCATATTTGACATTTGAGATCTGCATTAAGCATTACCTTTCCCAAAACAGGAGAAAGAACCAGCAGAAAACTGGCTTGGTTTCATTTAAAATTATATTTAATTATAATTACACATATTTGAAAGAATTATGACCAAGTTGAAAGGGTAGATAGCCAGCAAACTGTTTTCATTTTGATTTCTGATAGGACATCGTTAAACTTGATTCAATGCTGCTTCACAGATTGTTATTTAAAAAAAACAACCAGTTAGCCATTTTCAGACTAATTATATGATGTTATCCCACATACTTTATGATCCTCGATCCCCTCATCTCAGTGGCTATTGACTGCCAAAAGATTGTCTACCCTGCTTAATTATTCTTGATGTCACACTTAGACATAAAAAGTGCAGTTTATGTTATGTTGATGCATTTAAAAATAATAAATGGGGGAAAATGTGATGTTGAATACCCATTCCTGCAATTAGTTAATTGTTCTAATTCAGAAGTGGCAACTAGCAGGTAATAGCCCCTAAGCCTTCATTTGAGAAAATGAGGCTGAAATTTTTCAATACAGATTTCTTGTGGGGGACCTTTAGGGATTGAAATCAAAACCCTTAAAAACCCTGGAACCCTTCCCCAAATCCATCTACAGGTGCTAATTTTGAGGCAAGGATTAAAGGGCACTGGTTGTGTTTCTTAAGCTCTCTAAAACCCCAGGAAGCAGGGGAAAGTATCTGAAAAGCATCTATCTGCTCATTGGCTCCATACCTCTTCTGGTCCCCAAGTAGAAAATGTGATCCCTCTCAGGCCAAGAAAAGGGGGTGTAGGGTATTTTACTCTAGTTGCTTAATTTTTAGTTTTGATTTCTAACAGCTTTGAACTTAACTGATTTTCCCCCAGTGTGAAATGTTGATGAAGGACGTTGTCTTGCAAGATACTGGCCCTATTCTCTCATCCTTATTCTGGTCAGTACAGGGTAGCCTCCTCTCTTGGTGTTACTTGCAACTTAAAGGCAGTGATGCAGCATCTAAACCTCTTGCCAAAGAAATCCTTACAAAATGTGAGTAATGTATCTGAGGTAATAATCACAAGTACTCCCCAACAATTTATAGACTACCCCTCCCTAAAGCAATGTATATGTCAGTCTGTTTGAAAATGAAGAGAGATGTAATCAGGGGTGGGACTGAAATTTTTTAGCAACCGGTTCTCTGCCTGGTTGCTAGGTGGGCAGGGCCATGGGGGCGTGGCCTATTCTGCTTCCTGCACCACAGCAGGGGAGGTAGTGTTTTTGCCCTCCTCAAGCCTCCGGGAGGGCAAAAACAGCCTCCCCCGGGCTCTGGAGGCCAGAAACAAACCCGTTTCCAGACTTCCAGTACTTCCAGTGGGCCCATTTTTCGCCCTCCCAGAGCCTCTGTGCAGGCCCTGCATTTACCTGGCATCCAAAATGTGCCGCATTGAGACTCAGAGGAGGTGTGGGCAGGGTCACCCAGTCCTTGCAACTTCCAGTTCGACGAACCAGATTAAAATTAACATCTGGTTTGCCCGAACCAGTCCGAACTGGCTGAATACCATCCCTGGATGTAATCCAATATAGTTAGTGGGTACCCAGTGACAGAATCTTGTTGCTGATATTTCCTTTAACTGTTGCCTTGTGCTCTCTTTTTTTTGTCTAGATGTGCAACAGTTCCTGTCAATTATTAAGACAATTTTAGAGTCTCTCCTATCTCAATACAGTGTGAAAACCACTGTGGAAAAATTAAGCAACTCTGTTTTTGCCATGGTAGTCCGTCAGCTGGTGAGTGAGCTGAATGAGTTCCTACAGCAGTTGCCTCTTTTCAGTTTGGTGCCTCTTTTTGTAAGTGTTAACATCAGATGCGTTGTGTGTTCCCTAGATGATCTTTCTGCAGGATTTCTGCATTTTAGACATCCCCCATGGGAGCCTCCTGCAGGATGTTGGCACTTTGACAAAATTACTGAACAATCTGTCTGCGGAGTCTGAAAATTGTCCAAATAAGGTAACCTGAGAGAGAGAGAAAAATACAAATGCTTAACAATATTTATTTATTTTTTATTAAATTGCTAATACAAACACTGTGGATAAGAAGTCATAGTGAAGCTCTTAAGTAGATTGCAGTCTCCTGGGTACTTTGGAAATTCTTATCTTCAGTTGGAAAACATTCTTCTGGTATCTCAGCTTTCTGGTTACCTGTTCCATTCCAGGATCTGTTGCAAAATGCTGATAGGCTGTTGGAAAGATTTTAGGACCAGGAAAATATGTGGACTACATTCCCAGGAGTTCAGAGAGATAACCGGAGATTCTGGGACGAAGTGTGAGGTAGTGGCTCACATGTTAAACAAAGAGTGACAGACCCAGTTTCTAGTTTATTCTGAATCATAGAATCTCCTTGGGCCAGTCAGTTTTTCCCCCAATTCAACCTACCTAGTTCTAGTATTATATTGGGGAAAAATAGGAAGAGTGAGTACTTTGTAAACTTTACCAAGCTCTGAATGAAAAGATGTATCCAAAAAATAAGTATCAATTGTAGCTGAAGTAGCAATGAGACCTCTGTTTTTAATTCAGTCATTAAATGAGTCTTAGCTCTGTACTGCTCTATTTTTACAACTATGCTACTTGTGGCTGATATTTCCCTGTCCTGCTTAAAGCATGTGCCAAAATCTGTAAAGCATTACAGAGGCTTCACTTGAATCACGGATTTCTAGGCTCTGACATATGAAGATCTGTTGTTAATCAGCTTAAGAAAATCCAATTTTGAAAATCAGGTACAGCTTTTAAATTACAGAAACAGATCCCTGAGTGAGTAGGCCCATAGCTATCAGGATCTAAAGTGAGGGTCTGAATTAATTTTTCATGTGCCCACTGCATAAGTGGTCCCAACTGTTTTCTAGATAAAAGCTTCAGAGAGTTAACTGATATCTGCTCCTCCTTTGTTGGTTTTGTTTGTGTCAGATGGGTATAGAAAGCTGGCAGCAGGAGCAGCCTGTGATACTACGAACATGGACAGCAGAATCTCCCCATAACTATGAGAACAACTGTCATGATGTTACTGTCTTCCTGTGCCCAGGAGCAACTTGCTTCGAAGTTGAGTTTGACGAAAGATGTAAAACGGAGCAGAGGCAAGTTGATCAATCCTGTATTAACGTTTTTGGGTTAACATTTCCTTTTGGCCTTATTAGTTGCATTCTTGAAGCTACTGAAAAAAAGAGATGGTTCTTCGATTGTTTAGGTAAGACCAGTTCTAGGACTCTGCTTCATCAAGAATCAGATATTTTAAATCTAGAACCAAAGGTAAGAAGACAAAGGGACGGTTTTGGCCGATAACATTTGTCTCACATGTTATAACTTCTCTCATCAAGTCCTTTACTGCTAATGTTTGCCACCCAAGGAAATCTATTGTCGTAGTCAGTTTCTTGTAGGGATTGCAGTTAATTGCATTCAGGTAGTCACTAAGTGGCATCTTCAATTTAGTCTAGTTAAAAACTGTGAGGTATTGACTAGGGTGCTTGTAGAGGGAAGAGGGAATGGCCTTGAAGAACAGGAGGAGGAGCTGCTACCAGGCAATGTCTATGGAAGTTCTCAATCGTCCAAGTCACAGTTGTCCCAAAGTTGCTTTTTCAAAAGGCAACTGGGCTTTCTTGGTTTGTTCCTTGAAAACATTTTTCTCCTCCTCCAAGAAGCTAAATATTTTCAAGAAACACCCAAGAAAGTCCAGTTGCTTTCGAAAAGCATATTTGGGACTACCAAGGCAATGGTCACATAAAAGGAGCCTGAGCCCAGGCCAAGAATGAAACATGAGGAAATATCTCAGACAAGTATCCTCTGTATCTCCAAATCACTTCCTAATTTGGGGACGGGACGGGACCAGAACTCACTTGGCAACTTTTCAACAACATTCTTGGGGAGAGTAGGCTTTCTGCTGTCTTGCTGGTGGGCATATCAACTTTCTGTTTTCCTTCAGCATCATAATGGGCCTCTTCAAAAGCATTGGTGGCCAATATCCATAATAATAAAAAAAAGTCTTGTGGCTCAGTTGCATGTCTTGTTTTCCAGATTAGTCACAGGGTGCCAAAATTAGCCCATTTAAGACTTGTTCTTTTAATCTGTTCAAAAAAATTGCAGGTATGATTATCTGGAATTTACTGATGCCAAAGGTGCCAAAACTCGCTATGATACCAAAGTTGGCACAGATAAGTGGCCCAAGGTGAGTAATCTCCAGATTCTAAGCGAGAAATTCATTCTGATGTCATTGCTATCCCTGATGTCTGATCTTAACTTGTTCTTCTGACCTGTTAGCACCTACAAAAATCTGACTCTTTTATTGTTCTGTAGAAAGTGACCTTCAAAACTGCTTCTCGGTTGCAGTTTCTCTTTCACTCTGACAGCAGTAATAATGAGTGGGGGTACAAGTTCTCTGTCACGGCCTCTGGATTGCCCGATGTTGACATTTCTTGGGTCCTGGATTTGCATCTTCTTGTGGCCAAGTTAATGGGGCGCCTCGCCTCACAGAGTATGGTGTTAAAATCTTCGCAGGGTGAGTAATTATTAGTTTACATTTCTTCATTTTCAAACTCTTGATGTTTTTATAGATGGGAGATGGATGTGATATGAGACAGCTGAAAACTATTGCTGACTTGCAATTTTTATTTTCAATTTTTATTTTTTAAAATGGCTATAAATTTACATTTAGGAGACAGTGGAAGAAAAGATAAGCAATGTGCTTTGAAACAAATCTTCAACATCAGAAGCTGAATTTGTCATTTGTCTAAATTCGTTTAGAACTTCTGTGTTTCCATATCCCACCCACTCATTTATCCTCAAAGGATTGTCTTGTCTGAAGTGATGTGCATCTCTCTCTCTCTCTATCCCTCCCTTCCCTCCCCCCCCCCAAAGTTGTAAGCCTTGCTGGGGGGACGACACTTCATCCTGACAAAAAAGGAGCAAATAATAATTTTGCTAGAAAGTGGATTAGAATAGGGATATCTATCCTCTGGTGCTTTACTTTACTTTAGCCACTATAGCTCCCCAAAGAAGTATTGGTCTGACAGGAAATCCAAGATCCAACAAAAAGAGCACCGTAACCTATGGCAACACTGAATGCATATATTGAGAGTCTCAGAAGCAATGGGAGCAAGGTGTGCCAATTTCTAAAATGTTATATGTATTGGCTGGCTTTTATAATGAACGTACTTTTCATTTTCTACTTTGTAGAAATCTTTGTAAATATAGATTACAAACTATAATCTTAAAATATATTACATTTTATAAAGCCTCTGCCATTCTAACTTAGTGTTTATTCTCTTCAGGAATAGGAAGTGAAATAGAATTGCCTCCTACAGAAGCAACAGCTATTCTTAACTCTCCTTTATGGAAACCTGTCTTCAGGCATCGGATGCATTCTGAGCAAACGCCAGTAGACAGAAAACAAAGCCAAACTCAACAGGAAAATAAAAAGGTATTAAGGCGGCTTACACTGAGTAACACCAATTCAGAGAGCCTTTTGATCATTTTCCCCCCCTTCTTTTCTGACAGCTGTTATATAATTCAGGGACTGAAATGCTGTGCCACAATTTACCACGTTTTGTATCAGGAACAAGTGATCAAGACTAAAGTTGGGATCAGATAGAGTTTGGATTAAAAGCATGTTTAACATCTGTCTGGGATCAGCTGTAATTAGATTAGATTTCATTTGTGGCAGTGGGAGGAATCTCCTCTTTTTTTCTACCCTAACTTTAGAATTTCTTCAGAGTTCATGTTCAATTGTCATGTAATCCTTGTTTTCGTGGACATTCTTTTACTTCCTTGCCTGGAATACTTAGGCTAATACAGTAGAATCCTGAACTATAAATCAAACCAAGGATTTATTCATACAATATCTACTTTTCAAAAATTATTTAAAATTATAGGATTTTTATAAGAAATTGCAAATCCGCAACGCAAAGAGTGCTGAGATCATACAGATTTATCTCTCAGAGTTATATTTTCTTTAATAAATTGTGGCATTGTTACTGATACTTGAATAACCTACTTGAAATGTTGGCTAGTTTGCTGATTTTTTTCCCTTCTCGTGGTAAAGCCAACCATCCGCAGACCCCATAACCAGAATAGAAGACTGCAGCTTTCTCTTTCTGTCTAATTCCATTTCAGTTAGGGAAGTAGAAATTTTTTAGGATTAATAGACCTGCTTTTTTAATCTTAAATAGATAGCTTTTTTTTTACTTTCTTATTTAAAATTATTTTAATGGCATTTAAATTAAGTTTTTATTCAATCTGATTAAAAGTTTTTATGACATTATATGTTCGCGTTGCAATTGGATCTTATAATACTTATAGAATTAATCTTTAGGGAGTTGGGTTGAAATAGAAGTTAATGCCGGTATCTCTTCTGATGTTCTTTTTTAGGCAGTCAACTCAGATGCCAACTGCTGCAATAATTTTCTCCTTGAGTTCTCAAAGTCAGACCCAACCCAGGAGTTCTGTGGGCCAAATTCTGAACTTTTCAAAGGACTCTTACAGGCATGTAATAAACAGGCCCCAAAGACAGATATAATTTCTGGTTCCACTATCGATCAAGCTGTCCATTCTACATTTGCTGCTTTGGTGTATCTCTCTCCAGATTTGTATGGGAAGCTGCAAAAATATGGTAACTTCTACATTAGTGAATATATACTCATAACAAAGACTGCTGCTTTTATTACATAGCAGCCTTCTGTGGCATGATGTCCTCCACATGTGCTGGATGACATTGAACATTCAGAGGTTGTGGCAGCTGGAGGATTGTGGGAACTGTAGCCTAGCAAATTAACAGGTCATCAGGATGAGAAAGTTGTTATTTAGAATTCACCAGCAAAGTACAACTTGCATGTTTCTTAAAATAATATTTGATTTTGGCATTTATCTGGAGGTGGTAGAAAGGTCAGTTCACTATTTTCTCCTCAGCAAAGCTTTGCCACCTCTTAAAGAACGATCTAGAAAGATTTTGCACCTTGTTCTTTGACTGATTTAGGCTTAAAAGGATCTGACTTCTTATCTCCCATCTTTTTGTCTTTGCAGTGAATAGTGGTGGCAAAACTCCTTTAAGTGAAGAATTTGCACAAGTATATTTGCTGGCAGATGGGATCAGAATATGGATGGTAAGATGTCTGCTAAGTGTTATCATATATTCCTCATTTACCAAGTGGGTCATAGAGTTGATCTGTTTTGGAGCTGTTCAAAATTTGTCAGATGTTGTTTAAATGCTTGAGTATCTCTCTTTAGTGCTCTGCTTGAGCATTAACTTTTATGGGGCAATTAATCTGGCAAAACTCATTTCTCATGGAATTGATCAACATCTGTGCAGATTGTACCCCTAAACAGGTGACAGCTCCCAAATAACCCTTCATTTAAAACTAACATAAAATCTTGCTATTCAACATCAGAGGTTCTCAACCTCCAGTCCGCAACCTGGTACCAGTCCGCAGCCCATTGGAAACTGGGCCGTACAAGCAGCGGGCAAGCACATGAGTGCACGATGCTGTATTTATGGAAGTGACGGGCGTGCACAAAACCACCCCTTCTCCCCCATGCTGCCGCTTTCATTCCGCGGAGCCAGAAGGTTTGAGGACTGCTACTCTACATGTCAGGGAGCATGTTTAGTGGGTGCTATCCTCCCCCCCCCAGCCCCAAGTGTACTAACTTTCCAGAAGAAGAAGAAACCCACTTAAATGTACCTGAGGCAAGCATATCTTTCATGTATCAATTGGTTTTCCTGATGAGTTACTGGTATCCTTTCTTGTGCAAGAAATGACATGAAAATTATGTTGTTAACCCATTCACCCGACTAAGGGTCATATAGTCCCTGATGCAGTCTGACTTCCAAAGACCTGAACTGATCATTTTCAAACTTAGGTCCGTTAGTGGTCTGTGGTCTATACAACTGCCCATTCTTATATTTTTCTAGGATTTTTGTTTAAAGTTGTGGACTTATAATATAATTCCATTGATCTGTTGATCTCCACTCATTGTGAGGAAATGTGTTTGTAGAGACGTCATCTGAGAAAAGCAAATGTGAAACTCATTCTTTTTTAAACTCTCTTTTCTGCAGCTGGAAATGAAGCAGAAGTTCCTCATGGGAAGTAATGGGGAGGAGCAGCAGGCTGGTGAGATGAGCGAGGTAAACCCAGAATGTCTTGGTAAGTCTCTTTTTTGCACGTGCCTCTTTTTGCAATCCTATTAGTTATTAATATTAGGTCCATTTTCCAAAGAACCTTTTGAAGAACATTTGTCTTTCTCACAAAAAGTCCAAAAGTGGCTTCATTATCAACTTACCATTCTTTTTTAAAATGCAACTAGATAACTCTTCATTCTGTATTTCGCCCCCTTTTCTATAAACCCACCTCTAAATCTTCAGCTGTTCTTATTAATCAGCAAAAACATTCACAGACATTTCTAAGTATTATAATTGCAGAAATAACCAAACTCTCCAAAGAGAAATACTTCTCTGTATCTGTAGAAAATATCTCTTTAACTGAACAACAAATTATAACCCGAAAATTGCATTATAAATGAGAAAAGTAGGTTCTGGTGTCCATAAATTGGGGTTTATGGAACTTGAGGGAAGACCCTGTCTCCCTATTGCTCACCTTACCAGCTGATTGAGGAAACCTCAGTTGACTAGCTTTTCTGTCTCTCGGTAGTCTGAAGGTCTTTTTGCCCACTGGGGCTGTGTTGGAATTACACCATCCAGGCTCACCATCAGTTTGCCATTGCCTGGATTGACAAAAGAGAACACTGATACGCTTGTGACCAACCCTGAAATTTGCAGTAGAACTCACCCAAGGCATTATTCTAATAGCTACTTTAACGTGTGTGAAATTTGTATTGCTTTTTTATAGTCTGCATCATCCATTCATCCATCCATCCATTCATTTCTTTCATTCACCTGGAAATTTATTCTAGAGGTGGATGTTCCAGTTTTCTAAACAAAAATCACAAGAATGGTCTGAGATTCTGGGGTGCAGAGTGTTGCTTGTGTTATTCTCACAGAACATGCATTGCCTTCCCTTATAGCCCAGCAGTGTATCCAGAAAAGTCTTCTGTTGCTGAATTTTTTGCCTGTACGGGCCAAGACTGAAGGTCTTAACTCTGATCACTTGGAGGACCACGGGCAAGGCCTGAATGGTAAACGCCACAGGACAAGTTCTGTAATAGAAGCCGATTTCCAAGCCTCACATCCATCACCTGCTTGTGAAGCAACTGGTTTTCCTTTCCCTGAGGGAGGTCAGAACTCTGAACTCAAGAAAAAACAAGGGCCCGATTCCCCACAGAGGGAACTGGCTTCAGCCTCCCAAAGTAGTTCTCTGGAAAAAAACTCAGAGCCAGAAGAAACCTTGTCCCCACCTTCTACCCCGACCCGCAAACCTCCATTCAGCCGTGGACGGCTAAGACTCCTCTCCTTCCGTTCAATGGAAGACTCTAAACCTGCACCCAGCATAAAGGAGAAATATCCCATCTTGAAAGACATCTTGGATTTCATTAAAGATCGGTCTCTTTCCCATGAAAGGTGAGCCAAATTGTACCCTGGGTGCAAATCTGTGCATAAGGCTGATCATATTTTCTGCTTTAGAGTTCCAGGAGTGGATACGTTGTTTAACCCTTTATGTTATAGTCAAGAAAGAATTCAAAAGATGTTATAGCAAGCAAACCCCTGATATCAAACAGGGAGGGAGCAAATGAAATATATTTTCATAGTTATTTCAGTACTCAAACGTAGTAAAATAGTCCCTGTTTTAGTAAAGAAAATAATTGTTCGTTTATAGTTCTAGAGCAGATATCAAGTGGGTTACTCTATAGAAGAGAAATGTAGGGAATTAACTTTGAAAATTCAACAACCGCCCTAATTAATGTCAGAACAAAGCAAATATGGAATTTAAACTTCTCTTTGAAATTGCATAAGGCAACAGAAATAGCATTTTCCGTTGATCCCTTCAGGTGGTGTTGATCTTTGAAGTATGGCAAACAAAGCTATGTTTCCAACAGTCCAAGTGTAAGAGCATTGTTGTGAAAATGTCAGTGGTTCTAACTGGCTCCTCTGGAGTTGGGACTTGACTGAATAGTGCAGTGGTTCTCAACCTTCCTCATGTCGCGACCCTTTAATACAATTAATTCCTCATGTTGTGGTGACCCCAACCATAAAATTATTTTCGTTGCTACTTCATAACTGTAATTTTGCTACTATTATGAATTCTCAGGCTATTGTATTCTGTTGTATTCTATTGTATTCTATTGTATTCTATTGTATTCTATTGTATTCTATTTCTATTATTTCTATTTCTATTTCTATTCTTATTCTATTCTATTCCATGATTCTGTTCTATTCCATTCTATTCTATTCTATTCTATTCCACATTTTATTTTATTTTCTGTTCTGTTCCGCGTGCTGGAAGTCCTCCCCCCTCGGGCTTCGTAGAAAATGCCTGGCTCACCCCTGCCGCCTTCAGGGCGAGCCCCCCATTTTCCCAAGGAGGGGAATCACCACCTCTTGGAAGCTGCCAGACTAGCTGCAGGGGGCAAGCTGCAGTTATGGGTGGGGGGCTGAGGGGGGAGAAAGCCACAGGACCCACATGCAGCCAGGCTGCCCTCAATGACCATTCTGTACCCAAGATTTGTTAGAAACCCCCCCTCCCATTACAGCAATAGGCTTACAAAGCCTCACACCCGCGTGGAAGAAGAGAGAGAAATGTCTTGGGGGGCAGCTGTAAAGTCAGCCTTCTAAGCCGAAAGCAGCCCACCCTTGTCCCAACCATGCTGTGGCTCCAACTTTTGGGAAAGGGCCTTTAATGCAAAGCGGACCCGCACCTCCCTCTTTCACAGGCAGCCCGGCTTAGGCCAACCTTCAGCAAGAGAGGGAGGCGGGAGGGGGGATTGGGAAGGGGAAGAGACAAGAAGGAGCCAGAGCAACACATGCAAGAGGCTATCCAGAGCCTGCATGCGCACAAGCCCTCGACTTCAGCCAGGCTGGCCAAGGAAAGTAAGCGAGGTGGGGCGGGAAGGAAGCGCCCTTGTGACTGTCCCGTGGAAGTCTGGGAAACAGTTTTCCTTCCTCTGTCCCTCAAGCCAAGCACCACCACCCTGTTGGGCCGTTTTACTGAAGCCTGGGAAGGGTGAAAAATGGCCCAATGGGCCAACTGGAAGTTCAGTAAGCCTGTTGGGTCCATTTTACATCATCCACAGGCTCCTCCAGAGGCTTTCCTGAAGCCTGGGGAGTGTGAAAACGGTTTTCCCCCGCCCTCTGGAAGGGTGAAAATCAGCTGGCCAGCATGTGCATGCACACTGGAGCTGACATAGGACAATGCCTTGCTTGCCCTCAGATATGGCTCCGCATGCCACCTGTGGCATCGTGCTATAGGTTCGCCATCAATGGGCTAGATAGTGAGTAATAAAAGTGTCATAACCTGTGACCATAGCTGCATATTAATTGGTGTACATTAACCACAACTTACTGTTTCATATAAACCTGAGATCATGGCTAACCAAATGGATTATGTTTAAGCAACAATATGTTTTCCACATACATAAATAATACAAGGAGCAAGAGGGGCCACAAAACAATGCGGCACCTTGAGCAGTATCTTCTTTGAGCCGTATCTCCTTTGCTTCTGGTTCTTGTCATGCCTCTGAGAGTGAGATGTTAATAGGAAATACTAGAAAGGGGAAGACTGAGCCTTTCACCACTGTTTCTAGGGCCTTCGGTGGGGTTTATTTTCAGAAAAATTGCAGAGCTATAGGAGGAATAATTAGATTTTATCCCCCTTCACCATGTCTCTCAGAAAAGTCTTCTATGAAGTGACTCCATTTGTGACTCGCCCATATAATTTATCCTGCTGCGGCATGGTACTTATAGCCATGTATAAATGAGGAAAGAAGCAAGATTGATAGATGAACTGCCATTAGAATTGATCATTTTAAATTGTAAAAGCAGACTAAAAGTAGAGTAATATTATAGACATAAAATTGTATAGCTACCCCAAGATGAAACAAGCAGATTTCTTATTAAAATAAAATCGTTTATCATAGCTGATGACTAGATGTACTGTAGGTACAATTCAGTATCAATATTATAGGAGTGGGAGGTGAATGAGATAAAGGTAACAGCAATTTACACAAATTGTAAAGGAGGAGAAAGTTAAAAGAATGGATAACTACAGGAGTAGCAAACCATATATAAAAACAAGATAGAGAATTGAAGTATGTACCAAGCTATATTGTTGTAAAATAGTCTAGTTTAGTATTTAAATACTAATATATTACATTTTAGCCAATTTAAGATGTGCTGATAAAATGCAGAGATATACAATACAGTAATAAAATTCTGCCTGGATACTTCAGGCATAGTTATTGATGCTTGCTTAATACCTAGTAGTTTATTATAATCTTAATTTAGGGTTATATTAAATGAGGAAAGCGAGAAAGAGGAGAAAGAAAAGTAAAACAGTCTAAGGATATTGAGCTCTCAGGTTGAGTCTGAAGTTGGTTGTTGCTTAGTTTTAATTATTGCAGTGGATGATATCACGATTTAAGCCTGAAAGTATGTAGTGGCTATAGAAATTATCAGTTCTTCCTAGCACTCAAATAAAAGAGGAGTTAAAATGTTGCTTCAAAGATCTTTGTAGAAATTGCAGTAAAGAAGAACATTTTGGAGTACTTCAGTTCTCCTGACTCACAAGGCCTTATACATTGGGATACAGAGATGTGAGCATAGCAGCTGTATAGAAGCTGCTATGGGAGCCTAGCCCTAAAAAAAACCCTTTCCTGAACATAGAGGAAGTGAGAATGTACAAGAAGCTTGCAAATTCCTTGGAACATGTATCTAGTAGAATTCTAAAGCTCTGAGAAAGGAAACTGATTTCAGATTGATATTCAGTATCATTCAATCTCTGCAGCACTAGCTTTTTGGTCATAGCATATAATTGTATAAAAAAGAATGTATTATTCTCATATCTGATTTAATACACTTGTAACATCCTCCAAGGAATATGTTTTTCTGCCTTCCCTGGGGCCCAATGTTATAAAATTTATCTGAGTGTTCTGGAGAGAATTTCACAGAACATCTGGAGCAGCTGATAATGGTTATGTTATCTTTCCAACATTGGCCTTCCATTTAGATAATGAAATGCTGTTTACAATTTTGATCAGCATTGATCTGCAACTGAAGAATATTCCACTCTTCAGTACTGTAAAGATAGGATGGATAAATGCCAAGTTCTGCCTCTCTAATTCATTTTACCAGCAGTTGGCTCCTGACAAGAATAAAATCTGTTGATTTAAGAACACATGTTGTACTTGGACACCATCTTGCTTGAAGTTTGTCAGTACTTTGACACAGAACCAAGATTTGGTACATCCTACATGACTGATTGGTTAAAACAACAACAATTTTACTAAATTTGTAAAAATTAGTTTGAACAAGTAACCATATTTTGATAGCTAACCCAAAATCTAATGGTACAGAAATTGTGGCGCCTAATGCCAAAATTTCATAGAAAAGAACAGACTACTTCAAAATATAGCTGTAACACTTAGCAATAGCACATAGACTTATATATTGCTCCACAGTACTTTACAACACTCTCTGGTGGTTTACAAATGTCAGTATATTATTCCCAACAATCTGGGTCCTCATTTTACTGGCCTCGGAAAGATGGGCGGTTGAATCGTCAGGATCAAACTCCTGTCTGAGGGCACAGTCAGCCTATAGTACTACATTCTAATCACTGCCCCACCACACAACTATAATGTATATATTATATTATAGTTGATTTATATATTATGTCATCAAGTCATGGTGGACTCTTAGCACTCATATACTGGAAACAGTATTTTCCCTTGGTAATCTGTCCATTTTCTGATATTTTCAGGTGTTCTAATACACTCATCACTATTATAACTAAGTCTATCTCACTGGTTTTTCTCTTTATTTACCTTTCTCACCCTAGGGCCTTCACTAGAAAACTGTGTCTTTACATAATGTTTGTCTGAATTTCAGAATGATCATTTATGCCTTGAGTGAACTCTGGATTGATTTGTTCAATGATTCATTTGTTATGGCTGTCCATAATATTCTCAGAAGTCTTCTCCAATTCCAAATTCAAAAGTTGTAATAGCACTTAGATTTACATACTGTTTCACAGTGCTTTACAGCCCTCTCTAAGTGGTTTACAGAATCAGCATATTGCCCCCAACAATCTGGGTCCTCATTTTACTGACCTCGGAAAGATAACCTTCCCCTGGAGTGGGGAGGGAATGGAGCTTTTACAGTATCCTTCCCCTGGAGTGGGGTGGGAAAGCGCCCACCAGAGGTGAGTTCCTACCGGTTTGGACTGGTCCTACCGAGTAGGTAGTAGGCCACAGGTGATGTCACAGAGCTGGTTCGGCT
>JANHFT010007287.1:187727-197887 GCA_032467955.1 Pseudoxenodon macrops
CACTCAAAGAGCCACAAAGGTCCTAACCGGAAGCCCCCCGTTCAATTCTGGAGCTGACTGGAAGTCCGGTTCCCCCACCATAGAGTCTCCTCCTAGCATGGCATCCTTTTACCTCTGCTGACCGGAAGTCAGTTCCCCCACCATAGAGTCTCCTCCTAGTGTGGCATCCTTTCTAACTGAAAGCCCTATCAATTGTGGAGCCAACCAGCTACAAGGAGCCACAGCAGAGGGATGAAAGAGCCACATGAGGCTCCAGAGCTGCGGGTTGCTGACTCCTGGCCTAGTTCCTTAACCACTAGGCAAGTAAGCAGGTCAAGCTGTATCCTACAGAGGAAGGTGAATGAGTTCCAGGATTATTGATTCACCTGGTCTGAGGTGAGATCTTTTTATGACCTCAATTGAAGAGATCCTAAATATTCCTAGGGCTAAACCTTGCGCCTCTGTGTCGCTCACCTCTTGTGTTTGTAGTCAGCTACTGAATAAGCTGCAGTTGACACTCTCCCTTCGGAGACCTAGGAGGGTAGGTGTTCGTTCAAAGCAGTCTTCTTTAACTCCGAACGCTCAAGATGTGCTGCCATTTCCCAAATCTGATGACTTTGCTAACTCAGAATTACGGACCCCACCTGTCTGGAGATCTCTAACTTGAGAAGGCTAGTTCAAATATTAGGAATGATCCCCTTTATTGCTTAATGATAGGAGCATTTCTCCAATAAGAGCATTAGAATTTTACACTGGTTTATGGTATGTTATTCTATTGGAGCAGTGCTGTTAAACTCGATTGCACATAAAATGGCTAAAATTAAAATAGCTTCGTTCTTAAAGTCAGTAACTGCTTAAAAATACAGTTTGAAGTTAATCTGTTATTTTGATTTAGGGAGATGGAAGCATTACTGAAATCCAGACTTCTATAAACATTAAACAAGAGAGTAAAATGAAGATTTTCAATGGTCTTCTACCAAAGAAAGAAATGATGTCACAAGAGAAGCAGACACTTGCTTTTAATTCAGACTTACTTGCAAAAGAGAGCATGTCCTCAGGTAAATATTACTTTTTAGCTCCTTTATTTTTTTTAAAAAAGCAATTGCTGTTCAATTTCCTTTTTCTTGCTTGTTTATGTACATTCTTTGCACCCAACTGTGTTACTATTGGTTTGCTCCTAATAGCAATACATTATTTCTAAATTGCCTAAATTTTTCTAAAAACTGACCCTAACTAGCAAATTTACAAGGAAAAATGAATAATTGCTAGCAAGCACAATATATGAAATGTTAAATGTAATTTTAGAGTAATCCACATATTTAATACTGCAAGTTGAAAAGGTGGGAAGGCACATGTGAGAGGAAGAAGAGAATGCTCAGATCGCTAACTCATTTCCGGTTCTCTGACAACTTGATGCTAAGCTGGAAAACATACGATCCTCTCTATAACGCTGAATACATAACTCTTAGCAAGCCAATGCAAGGTCTTTGGTGAAAGGTGCTGGATTTTGAAGATAGCAGTATTTAAAGGGTCCCTGGTTTAGTATTTTAATATTTAATATTTTTATTTTGTGTGCCCTTATATCTAACCACAGTAGAAATCTTATTTTTTTCCTACAACAAAAACCCTGCAATGTAAGTTGGGCTGAAAAGTAATTGGCCAAAAGTTACTCAGTGAGATTCCGTGACTGAGGTTAGATGAGACATCTTATTCACTTTAACACACAGGCTCTCACTCATTTCTCATTCGTAGCTTAGAAAATTGGTGACATTGAGCCTAACTGCTTACCCAAGGACATTTTGAAAATTAATACTAGTATATTTGCCTATCATACAATCAGAAAATTGCTATGATTTCCCAAATACCCTATATTTATAAACAGTAGTTAGTATATTACATGTGTAATGCTGTATCCTGGTAATGCCAAATGATAAATCAGTCTTCCAGAGTGAGATGCATAAATTCCTTGCATGCTCTGTCTCCCTCTCTACCAGAACATATACAGATAGTCCTCAGTTAATGATTACTTGTTTAGTCACAGTTCAGTGTTAATAGGACTGCTGAATAAGGAAACTGCACAGTATCTCTGCAGTCACATAATTGAAATTTGAGCATTTAGCAATTGGCTCTCAATTATGATGTACATGACATCCTGCAGTCACCTGATCATCAACCTTCATTGCTAGTTTTTAACAAGCAAAGTCAGTGGGGAAGCCGGCAGGAAATCACAAATGGCAATCACATGACATCATGCTTAATGACTGTGCAGGATTTGCTAAACAATGGTAACTGAAAGTGCCATTT
This sequence comes from Pseudoxenodon macrops, assembly GCA_032467955.1. Classification (NCBI taxonomy): domain Eukaryota; kingdom Metazoa; phylum Chordata; class Lepidosauria; order Squamata; family Pseudoxenodontidae; genus Pseudoxenodon; species Pseudoxenodon macrops. The sequence goes on from JANHFT010007287.1 coordinate 190,011, forward strand.
AAATTGGCACGGCGACATAACATGACTGTGTTGTTTATTGACAGAGTTGCCAGTCTCAATTAACATTGTTCACCAAGGACTACCTATATAAACATGGAAATAATATCCATTTGGGAATAATAGTGACCTATTTTTACTATGTTATATATGATGAGAAAATGTGCACCGTTATGAAGATTGAATTGATGCATTGTAAATCTGCAGTGATTGTAATATTACTAATATTTTCAACAGTAAGCATCATTTGAGGAATCATTTTTGTTTGCCGCTTTGCAGATGTTGAAGTTTCTGATGTTTTGTCTCCACCCCAAGCTGAAGAAAAAGCCATGCCTTGTCAAGAGGAAGTATTTGCTGAATGTTCTCAGAAGAGGATTCTCGGGCTACTAGCCGCAATGTTGCCACGCCTGAAATCTGTAAGGAACTATCCAAATTAAGGAAATCAGTAAAGGAGTTTAAGTGCTTGATAATTAAGGAAGTAAGAAAAGTGCAATCCCTCCAGAAGATCATATGAATCATTAGTGGTTCCATCAAAGATTTTGAAAGTTGGATGGAGCTTTGTAGGACATCACATTCAATCCCTTCCTCAAATTGTTTGATATCCAGTAGACCCATCAATTGGTTCAAAAATGGAAAAAAAAAACCTGCAAATTATCTAGCTTTGAAAAACTGAACTTTTGAAATATGTTAATTAAGATAAAATATGTTGCATCATCCCCTCTGGTGATTTCCATGCTCTTCCCTGTTTTCTCTTTGTAGGGCTTAACAATGTCTCTAATTAACTTGGACCAGATCCTTCCTCTCATGTTTGATGTTGTGATTTCCAATGCTGGCCATTTAAATGAAACTTACCACTTGACCCTGGGGCTCCTGGGACAGTTAATTCGGAGACTGACTCCTGCAGAAGTGGATGCTGCTGTGAACAAGGTCCTCTCCACCAAGCATAGCCTTGTGACTGCTGGTGATGGCTCCATAGTGCCAGAAGGCTGGAAAACAACCCATCTCCTCTTCAGTCTGGGAGCAGTCTGCCTGGACAGGTCAGTTTTCATGATGGCTTAACCTCAAAAGCTTTTAATATGTCCAGGTGACGCTTTCTGTTATAAGCCTGTCATGGAATGGCAGAATGTTAAAAAACACATTTGCAAGCGTAGCTGCTGCTCAAAACAAAACAAAACAAAACAAGCAAAAAACCCTAATAGGCAACAAATACTGCCTTCAATGAAAAACAAAATTGAGGCTCACAAGAAATTAGTAAGAGCCGTGATTGCGCAGTGGTTACAATGCAGCATAGCAGGCTAATTCTGCTCACTGCCGGCAGTTCGAGTCTCACCAGCTGAAGGTTGACGCAGCCTTCCATCCTTCCGAGATCGGTAAAATGAGGATTCAGATTGTTGGGGGCAAAATGCTGAGTCTGCAAACCGCTTAGAGAGGGCTGTTAAGCAGTGTGAAGCGGTATATAAGTGTCAGTGCTATTGCTATCGGTAGTACTAATGTATAAATATTTTTTTAAGGGAAGAAAGAGAGAAATGGGAAATGCTGAAGATAATCCTGTATTATAGCTTACTTGAAAATAGAGCTAAATTTTAAACTTTGCAAGACTTCCCTGCCTAGAGCAAAGATTTCAAACTCACTGCCTGAAGGCCACTTACTACCTTCCAAGTCATTTTCTGCAGCTCATCACAATCCATGGGGGGGAACAGTAAGTTCTGTAATAAATGCCCCTCTTAGCTGGCAGGATCTACCCCAAGAGAAGGCAGCCCATTTCAATGGGGATTACAAGTGAAGCAAAACAGTCCTTGGCCGCTTTTAGTTTTTGAAACAATGCTGATGTAAGACATGCGCAAACACATGTGAAGCTAAATAATTAATTCTAACTGTTGGTTTCTAGCCGTGTCGGATTGGACTGGGCGTGTACCATGGCAGACATTCTGCGAGCGCTGAACTCCTCCTCCCAGTGGCATGATGTGATTGGTGCCTTCACCGACCACTGCATCAAGCAGCTTCCCTTTCAGTTGAAACATACCAACATTTTCACATTACTGGTACTTGTTGGCTTTCCAGAGGTGAGCATATTAAGGCATGTGCTTTTCCAGGCCACTTTCTGAAACTGCAAGTAAAAACGCAGCCAAGCCATACAGTTTAAACTTGATTGATTTCAGTTTAGAGGACTTCAAGTGCAGTAGACAAAAGTTATATCCAGGCATTCTTTCTGGAGTAACAGTCCAGATGAGTTACATAAGTTGATGGACTATAATTTGTGTCAATTTACATGTGTATGTAATTATGTCAGTGTCATAAATAAATACAAATGATATAAATTTAGATTGTAATGGCTAACCCCTCCCTCAGATTGTCCAGTAAATCAAAAGTTTTATTTGTAGCTTGCTTGACTAGAGAGCAAATCTAGCTGTAATCTACCTTAACTGAACAAATGTCATCTGAATGTCTCTTTCCAACTCTACAGGTTCTATGCATGGGAACCAAATCAGTGTATATGGATAATGCAAATGAGGCCCACAATGTGATTATCCTCAAGCATTTTACGGAGAAGAACAGGGCTGTGGTTGTAGATATTAAAACCCGAAAGAGGAAAGCAGGTTCATGTCACTCATGTTTGGATATTTGTTTATAACTTGTATTATAGAAACTGTGTGTGCCTCCTAACCATTACTGCTTTGAAATAGTCATCCTAATACTGGGATAATTAACAAGAAAGGAACTAGTATTTGTAATTTACATTCATTAGAGAGGAAGGGATTACAAGAGAGTAAGCAAGCACTCATTGGGGATTACACCAACTGTTTGTATAGCATGCTTGGTGCTGCCAGGACTACTATGTCCATTGTGTGCTTTCTTATTCTCTTGAAATCCCTTCCTCTCCAATCTCTTTGCTCTGCAAATGTGTGGGGAGAAAAACAACATGATAATACGCACTGACTGTAATGGTGATCATTTAACTGAAGGATGCTGTGAAGGTTGTAAATGCGAACATTGGTTGTAAAATTATTTTTCAGCACCATTGTATCTTTGAATGGTCACTGAACAAGACAGTCAGTAAGCAAAGGCTATCTATATTGAAATAAAATATTAGAAGTGGCTGAATGTGCATCATATGACAAAATTATTTACTACGAGCCTATTCTTAATATATATTCTGGCTACATCATCTTTCTGTGGAAGTAAAAAAACGCTGACACATAATTCTTTAAAGAGTTTATTTTTGAAATGGATCTGAAAACATTTTTTAAAAAGAGTTTGTACTTTTTTCGCATTGCATCATGCTAAGCCAAGGCCAGACTTAAGTAAACAGAGCTGAACCAAGGACAGCTACCAACTGAAACCCTATGTATTCATCTATTTCTGTTCTAGTAAAAGATCTCCAGCTGATTAAGCCATGTGAGCAAGATGATGTGGAGTCTCAGGGCCAGCTTCGCCAGTATCTCCAACATTTTGTGTTTATAACTAGCCATCTTCTCCAGACCAGCATTGACAGTAGCTTTGCAGAGGCAGTGGAAGCAACGTGGGTTTTATCTCTTGCTCTGAAGGGACTCTACAGAACACTTAAGGTACAGAAATGGACAAAGATTCCCAAGGCATATTATGACCCAGAGTACTTCTGGGGGCCTGGAGGAGTGAAAACGCAACGCTCAAGAGGCGAAAAATATTTTTTTCTTGTTTCTTCGTGTAAATTTAAGTCTTATCATCCGGTGCGCCTTATAATCAGAAAAATACCATATATAAATAATTGTGTGGGAGGGGGGCATAGAAGACAGATCACTGCTGATTTCCAACAAAGAAACATAGAATCACAGAACTGGAAGAAGCCATTTTGTTGTTGTTGTTCAGTTGCTAAATTGTGGCCAACTCTTCGTGCCCCCGTGGACGACAGCACGCCAGGCCCCTTGTCCTCCCCTGTCTGCCAGAGTCTTCCTAAGCCCATGTCCACTGAGTCAGTGATACTATGTAACCATCTCATCCTTTCTGTTTCCCCTTTCTGTCCCCTTCTCCTTTTGCCCTTCAATGTTTACCAGCATTAGGATCTTTTCAAATGAGACATCTCTTCTCATTTGGTGGCCAAAGTATTTGAGCTTTAGCTTCAGAGTCTGAGAGGCCATTTAGGCCATCACATTCAATTCTCTGCCCTGTAATCCAGATTAAAGCGTTAATTAAAAATGACTGTTTAGCCTCGACTTTGAACCAACCATCTTAGGTTCTTTAAAATGACAGAAGAAAGAACCCAAAGAATAAGGTCCACTAAGAATACAGTATAAGAAAGTTGGTAATTTTTATTACCAAAATGTTACAGTTAAGACAAAAGCCAGCAGCCAAAAATCCCTTCACCTTTCTCAAAAGCTATTTTCAATTTTTATAATTTAATACACAAGCATTGCAATCCAAGATTATGTTTTCTTGATCAGGAATACTACATACCACACTATATTTTCTTTGGGAAGGAACAGTGGTCTATATCTAATACTGTAAACTATTATCTTCATATGCTCAGTGCCTTTCTCATGTAAGCAAACCTTTAACAAAAAATCCTGAAAAAAATCCGTCCATATAGACCAGGGGTGTCAAACTCGCATTGTCACGTCGTTGTCACCTGACGTATCATGACATTTTCCTCTTCACTAAGCTGGGTGTGGGTGTGGCCAGCATGTGATGTATCCAGCCCGTGGACTGCGGGTTTGACAGCCGGGATATAGACCAACATGTCTCAACCTCAACATTGTTAAAATTGTGAATTCAACAGTGTTAAGACATGTAAACTCCCCCAAATCCCCAGCATGCTGTTCGGGGAATTCCAGGAGTTGAAGTCTTTTTAACCTTGCTGAGATTGAGAAAACCCGATAAGCTGTAATTCTTAGTCAACAGTGTTAACGGTTACCATTTTTTCCTGTGATCAACAGACACATGCCTTTGAAGAAATCCGCACAGCCTTTCTGCAATCTGGTTTGCTTAAGCTATTGGTGAAGAAGTGTAGCAAAGGAACAGGCTTCAGTAAGACTTGGCTTCTGAGAGACTTGGAGGTAACATAACAGTGCATGCTAACTCTTTCAACTAAGGAATGTTAAATGGATGTGTCGCCAGCCTTTTTGCTCCAGAATGGAGTGATGTACGCATAGCAAAGCTAAGCACAATGCAAATTGATGGGGGGGGGGGGGAGCGCTGGAGGCTGTGTGAGTCCCTATGTGGGATTACATACAGCAAAACTTTGAGACAGCCTTTTTGGGAATAAGAGTTCCATGGTACAATTCAATAAATGAATGTTCATTTCTTCCCTTACCTACCAATATATTACCCTGTTTCCCTGAAAATAAGACCTCCCCGGATAATAAGCCCAATCAAGCTTTTGAGTGCACGCGCTAAAATAAGCCCTCCCCAAAACATAGCAGCAGCCATGAGATGATCACGCTCGCCACCTCCTGCACCTCAAAAATAATAAGACCTCCCCAAAAATAAGGCCAAGCGCTTATTTTGGGGGTCAAAAGAAAATGAGACCCTGTCTTATTTTTGGGGAAATATGGTAGGTAGCCCTCGACTTACGGCCTCAATGGAGCTGAAAATTCCTGTTGCTGAGACATTTGTTAAGTGAATTTTGCCCCATTTTACAACCTTTCATGCCACAGTTGTTAAGTGAATCCCTGCAGTTGTTAAGTTAGTGACATGGTTGTTAAGCGAATCTGGCTTCCCCATGGACTTTGCTTGTCAGGAGATCACAAAAGGGGATCACAGGACACACACCCCAGGGGACACTGTTACCGTCATAAATATGAACCCGTTACCACGCATCCAAATTCTGATCATATGATTGTGGAGGTACTGCAACGATCATAAGTGTGAAAAAAGTTCATAAATCCCTTTTTTCATCGGTCATTAAATGAAGCGTTGTTAAGTTCGAGGACGACCTGTATACTTAACGGGACCAAAGGATGGTTTTCATAAGGGAACCATCAAAAAGAAATTAATTCATCTTAAATTAGATTCTTAAATCTTGCCAAAACCCCGACTCACTCAGGCACACATCTAAATTAATTTCACGTGGTCACCTAAATCTCTTTTCAAGTCACTCGTGTTGGGGACCACCAACTGCTTAGAATTTAGCATAAAATGTTGAGAAATATCACACCAAAAACTGTACTTGGGCAAAAAGAAGGACAGAGGTGAGATCTCACGCAAATTTTTAGGATTCTTCGACAAGCTCTCAAGAATTGTTCAGGATCTGACCATCTTTTAAATGCTTTGTCTTTCTGGTTTTTAAGATTATTTACTTTAAGTACGACAATGGGCACTATTTCGAGAGGCAGTGTTATCTATGCTGAAGTTTGGGAATATCTTTTTAAGAAAGGATTGAGGTTTTTAAGAGAAATAAATACGTATTTATTTCTCTTAAAAATAAATAAATATTTCCATATGTGGCATTACTTAAAGATATTGTATCTTGATTCTTTGTGTGTCTAATCACACTTGGCCAAATATTCTATTCTATTCTATTCTATTCCTCATTCTATTCCATTCCATTCCATTCCATTCTATTCTATTCCTATTTCTCATTCTATTCTATTCCATTCCACTCCACTCCACTCTATTCCTATTCCTATTCCTATTCCTATTCCTATTCTATTCTTTTATTCTTCTATTCTATTCTATTCTATTCTATTCTATTCTATTCTATTCTATTCTATTCTATTCTATTCTATTCAACATGCACAATATATTGACAATTGTAAGGAAGAAGGATGAACCATCTTCCTATATTTAATCATCTGGCTTCGTCAAGTGAATGCCGTACTAACAAGACTTTCTTAGTTTGTATTCTGGTCTTCTATCTTTATGGTTAGAAAGGTGATGAAAATATACTGAAAAATAACCCAAAGTGTCTTTTTCCTGCAGGCATTTTTTAATCATTAAAAAGAACACACGCTAGAATCCATGTTCTACTTTTTAAGGTGTCACAAGATTCTTCGTTCTGAGGGGTCCTTGGTGCTCTCTGAGCTTGGTGGTTTTCTTGCAGACGTTTCATTACCAAACTGGGTAACATCATCAGTGCTAGAAGGAAGAGGAGGAAGAGGAGGAGGAGGATGATTATGGGGTCCTTGGTGTTCTCTGAGCTTGGTGGTTTTCTTGCAGCTCTTTCATTACCCAAACTAGGTAACATCATTATCGCTGGCACTGATGATGTTACCTAGCTTGGTAAAGAAACTTCTGCAAGAAAGCATTCAGGGCCTCTCATTTCAAGCCTGAGCTACAAATATTCTCCTTTATTTGCATTCCTCACTCTTTATGCATAAAACTACAGGGATTAATAAACTCTGCATTGCACTTGTATATAAAGAAAATCACTCTAGCAGAGAGCACATTTTCCATTGTCCAAAATTACATACCATGGTTCCCTTCATCTCATAAAGAAATTCATGTTTGCCATTTTCAACAACAACAACTAAAATCCATAAAAAGGACACATGCCAAATGTCTTATTTGTCAATAGCCCAAATCCACCAGTCAAAGGCATAGTGCACAAAATCTACTGAGGCTACTTTATCACAGAAATCGCACAATACTAAGGTTTGATTTGGTTAATTGGCTGTGTGAAGTCAGCTGCACTTATTTAAATTATGACCGGATAAACACAAGAGTTTTGCATCGCATAAAGCAATGATTTAATTAATTATGGTTAATTGAACGGACCACAGTGGGTTGTTGACCCAATAGCCTAATTGATAAATCATGGGTGTAAAACACAGTGGTTAGGTTCACACCAACACACAGATAAACCCAGAGCCACGGTGGCGCAGGGGTTAGAGTGCAGTACTGCAGGCTACTTCTGCTGACTGCTGGCTGACTGCAATTTGGCAGTTCGAATCTCACCAGGCTCAAGG